>OZ025878.1:1893898-1896398 GCA_964019415.1 Ianthella basta
GGGAGGGGTAGAGGGTGGGGACAGGGGGAGGGGTAGAGGGTGGGGACAGGGGAGGGGTAGAGGGTGGGGACAGGGGGAGGGGAATGGGGAGTGGGTGTTGTAAGGTGTTGTGTTGTGTTGTACAGCACTGTCAAATATACTGTAGTGATCGTTTTGAGTCAAAGCGTACTAGTTCTGTGAACAATGAGTGATTTAAACAATGTCTAATCATAGATCACTGCCACCAAGTGCTCAATCAACCAGAAACTTGCACACACACACACACACACACACACACACACACACACACACACACACACACACACACACACACACACACACACACACACACTGCACACACACACACACACCGTACACCACACCACACCACACCACACACGCACACACACACACACACACACACACACACACTGCACACACACACACACACCGTACACCACACCACACCAAACACACTGCACACACACACACACACACACCATACACCACACCACACACACGCACACACACACACACACACACACCACACACACTGCACACACACACACACACACACACACACACACACACACACACACACACACACACACCATACACCACACCACACACACGCACATACACACACACACACACACACACACACTGCGCACACACACACACACACACACCATACACCACACCACACGCACACACACACACACACACACACACACCACACACTGCACACACACACACACCATACACCACACCACACCACACACGCACACACACACACACACACACCACACACACTGCACACACACACACTGTGCACACACACACACACACCATACACCACACCACACACGCACACACGCACACACGCACACACACACACACACACACACACACACACACACACACACACACACAAGTACCATACATACACACATACCTTCAACCTAGCTACTCTCTTGTTAATTGTATTCATCTGCTTCACAATTGACACCAACTTCTCTCTGTAGAGGGGTACCTGCTGCAGCTGTGCAAAAAAGAAGGAGAGAAGAAAAAGAGCGGGTTCAATTTAGGATGCAGATTTTGGAGGAAGATGTAGTACACTCAAATACAATATGGCTCCATGGGCACAAGGACGACTGAATACATGCCATGTTCCTTATGTAACAGTTTCACGTTTGGGGTACAAACCTACAAGACTGTCAAGCCGCAAAACAGCTACAACATGACAGGAGATGATAGCTGTATGATCTAGAACTTTCTTAGAGTTATCCTACGTATATAAGAACCCATTATGTATTGAACCTTGCTATTTTGTTGAGATGTGAATTGAAAAGTAGCTAATCATTGACCCGTGAATTGCGAGTCCTGTACGACTACACAGTTATGCATATACTGCATTGCATGATTTGAGTCCAGAGTGCATCAAGCAAGAAGCCCCAAGGGGACTGTGAAGTTGTGGTGGAGTCATTTGGGGTAGAGATTCATACTATAGAGTGGTAGGAACTTGGGAGGTGATGAGCTTTCAAGCAGCATTAAACAAACATTGTTACGATGTTCCTTTAATGAAGGAGCACGAAAGTCTTTGTCAGATAAGCCATCTTTGTACAGTAACTGCCGAAGACCTTCACAGTCGAAACAACTTACGTACCATTGTACTGTACTTGTATCGTTACGTGAAAGCTCATCCAAGTCTCAAGTTTGTGATGGATACAATTGAACACTGCTACCAAAATGTATACCATGGCACACCTCTGAGGAGCACAGCTGGCCGCCGTGGTTACCATGACAACCATTCATACAGTTCATTGCATTCCCAAGGACAGCCAAATATTGAAGGCATGGTTGGTGCTGTTGCCATGACAATGGAATGGAAAACAAATTAGCTATAACCCACTTTCTGTATAGCTAGTTAAAGTGGTCACACTACGTAAATACCTCTGATCCGAGGGAAGGGGGGAGGAGGAGGGGATAGAAATCCATTCTGATTGTTGCCCAATTAGCCACGAATGCAACAGAGTATGATCGCCCACCTCAAAAAATAGTAAATTTTGTTACATTTTAAGTGAAAATGTACTAAAGTATACAACGTCTGTGAATGAGTGGAAAAAAGTATTAACACAGTGTGCTACAGTACGTCCGTGTCTAAGACAGCCACCTGTGGGCCAGTTATAACTGACCAGTATAGAGAGGTGGCTGCTCTAGAGAGATAGTCAACAATGCTTTAGTGTTATTTGTGGCCTGGGAGGCTGGCTGTTTTAGAGAGGTGGCTGCCTAACTCGGTGACCATCTTAGACAGGTTCCACTGTACTACACATTGTTGAATCCATCACTGATGCTACGTATATGCACATGCGTGTACGTAGTACGTACGTATATACAGCACAGACAATAGCAGGCCATACTGTGCTGATTAACAGGTAGTGAGCAGATACATACATGTACGAAGCAATCTGACACAATGTGATTCAGGAATGCACTCCTATTGTGGCGGACTAGACAAGTC
>OZ025878.1:1901398-1903898 GCA_964019415.1 Ianthella basta
AGATACAGTATAGCACACATTCAAACACTCCCCAACCACAGCGACGAGGGTCTCCAGGGCACTTTGATACAGGGTCTTTAGGGAACCCAAGAACAATTTACTGCATCATCACTCAAATCCTCCCTCCCTGCCCCTCGTCAGACCATCGCCATCAATGTCGCATAACTGTTGCAGTTGGTGAAGTTGTACTATTTTACAAAATATGTAACATAGTGTAACTGTACATTGTGTGTACAGCCTTTGGTGAGTGCGTGGTTACGTGTAAGTGATGAACTGAACATTGCTGAAAACTGAAGGTCCACCTTTGGGACAGTTTGAGACAGGCCTGTATGTCCAGGACTATACGGAGCTGGGACAGTAGGCACTGCCCTCATTAGAGAGGTGTTCTTGTTTCAGAGGTAGTTTTGTACGTGTACATTCTATGTAGAGATGAGTACAAAACTACCTCTGAAATAAGGACACCTCTCTAATGAGGACAGTGCCTACTGTCCCAGCTACATAGAGATGTGTACAAAGCTACCTCTGAAATAAGGACACCTCTCTAATGAGGACAGTGCTTACTGTCCCAGCTACATAGAGATGAGTACAAAACCACCTCTGAAATAAGGACACCTCTCTATTGAGGACAGTGCTTACTGTCCCAGCTACATAGAGATGTGTACAATAGGCACTGTCCTCATTAGAGTGGTGTCCTGAATTCACATGGTCCATTGTAAAGGGATTACACTGTATTATGCAACCCATTTCCACCCGCACACACATAAAGTACTTCTCACTGCAACTCTCAATGTAATCACACACAATAAGCTGTACCAGTTCTTAAGACTGTGTAGGAGACATTACCGGTTGACACACAAGACACACACACATTTGGATGCCCGCAAGAGGTCGTCACGCTTCTACTCATGGCTGTCACACAAACCTTAAGGGCACTCCAGTCAGTTGTACACTTCTGTCCACCACAAGTATGCGGAGGAGACAGAGTGTACAAACTACGGCATGAGACATTATCCAGTCTTTGCATGCCAGAGGTGAGGTGCTGCTGGAGGGTAGTTTGCTAATTGAAGAGACGGGTATTTCCATGTGGGGAATGTTGGAAATGGAGTAGGATGGCATTTGCGGTGAAGGGGTAGACTGCGTGATTGAATGATGTCAGGCCTGTATGTGTGTATGTGTGTGTGTGTGTGTGTGTGTGTGTGTGTGTGTGTGTGTGTGTGTGTGTGTGTGTGTGTGTGTGTGTGTGTGTGTGTGTGTGTGTGTGTGTGTGTGTGTGTGTGTGTGTGTGTGTGTGATGTGTGCGTGTGTGATGCGTGTGTGTGTGTGTGTGTGTGTGTGTGTGTGTGTGTGTGTGTGTGTGTGTGTGTGTGTGTGCGTGTGTGTGTGTGTGTGTGTGCGTGTGTGTGTGTGTGTGTGTGCGTGTGTGTGTGCTGTACATACTCACTCTTATACATATGTATGTATACCTTCGCCCTGAGGAAGACCAGAGAATTGATCTGGTCAGAACATCGGCGAGGTTTCTAACCCTGTTGGGTTTAGGTGGTATTTGGAAAATTACCCTATCCCTCACACCTGGGTGAGTTGAGAAGTACTCACTTCATACGTACAGCAGACACACTTGAATACACACACATGAAGATACATAGCAGCACATACACATACATACACACAGTTACACATACAAATACACATACGTATGTACGTATGAATGATGATACAAATATAATTATACACACATACATACCTGTATGTATGCACACAAATACACAATGTCATACATTAACATACACATATGCACACATACATACCCTGTACATACACATACTAATACACACACACACACACAGTGGCATGACCATATATGGAATAACAGCCGGAGCTTAACATGGCAGCGATGTCTAGTTACAAGTGGAGGGCTGTGTAATCAGCTTGTGGGTCGTTTGTGGGTTGGGCTGGATAGGCTCATTCATTTACATAACTGTGTGCTCGAAATGTGCATGTGTACATGTGTCAGAACACAACTAAAGACCTGCCCTACGTCCCCAGCGTACAAGGAGAACAGAGGAAGGAGAAGGAGAAGAACATAACTAAGGATACCACTCTGTATGTGAGACACTGTAGGTGAGTCAGTTGTAACTAAGTCAAATCTAATGGAAAGTTATGACTCTGAAGAAATGTAGAGTTTTTCCTTCTTGCCTACAGTTCTTCTGAGTTGTTATATCCACTAGACTTGAGAGATTACTAATTTTTACCAAATAACATTAGTGAATTAAATTAAGCGAGCAGTGCAACAATCACTAAAAACATTTACCCTAAAATTCTTTTGTACAGACGAAACATTTTTATGCACAAAAACTTGAAAATCACTAAAATTAGTAGCTTCACATCTGCCAAATCCTGGACTTATCAAACTGTTAATGGCCACTAATCTTAAGGTACTACGTAACACACACCTCTATACAGAGACCACTCCCCCAACTTCCCCATAGTGTATTCCCCACAC
>OZ025878.1:1908898-1916398 GCA_964019415.1 Ianthella basta
TCACATCTCAAGGTAGCTGGAGAGTTGCACATTCTTGCTGAGGTAAGATAACATTCAACAGGAGAGATAGGGAATGTGTAGGAGATGATAGTTTAATCTTCAACTTACATCTGCAGTGGTTTCATTTAATAATATATTCTTTTTTCATAGAGCGATATTAGGTCAGAGGACACTGGCATTGTAGGCTAAAGGAAGTGGAGAGTTGACACCACAGGCGGCTACACTGTTTAGTAGGTGTGGTTTGATGTACATGTGTAGTTCCACACTGTCGCACATTGCAGACACTTCCAGAATCATTCAGCCCCGAACCCTCACCATACCCACTCACGTCATAGCCACTTCACATGGTCTTTACATTAGTACCCACTCATGTCATTTCACTAGTCACTCATTCTTTCCACCTGAGCTCACTGCAAATCCAACCTCTCCAGACATCACAACACTACAATTTTGCATTGATTCTACCCATTTTTGGCCCTTCCCGCTCCCCCCTCCCCACACTACCTCATCAACTCCTGTGCTTGGCCAAGGCCGCTGTGACATGGGTGCACAGGGCAGAGGTGGCAGTGAAAGTCCCAAAGAGGATTCTGCTACCTGTGCACCTGTGTGCCCATGTGCAGTGCTGCCACGACACACAGATGTGGACACCCACAGAAGGGAGATGGACACAGCACACACAGATACACACACACACACACAGAGAGAGAGAGAGAGAGAGAGAGGTGCACACACACACACACACACACACACACACACACAGACACACACACACACACACACACACACACACACACACACACAGAGAGAGAGAGAGAGAGAGAGGTTCACATACACATACACACACACACACACACACACACACACACCTCACAGAGACTCAAACACAGACACACAAGTGCAAAGACACAAAGATGCATACACACAGAGAGAGAGACATAGACGCAGCACACGCACACACACACACACACACACACACACGGAGTGTGTGAACTTCCCAGTATATCACACCCGACAGCTGTTCCTTCTGTCAGAAAGTAGATAAGATGTCAAACTACCGTGTTATCAATTCCCACCTCCGCACACGCAGACAACATCGGTACATGACCCAGCAGGACGCTACAAGCCAGTTCTCACATGGTAGTGTCATGAGGTTAGATAGTGAACAAGCAGGGGCTGTACAGCAAGCAACTACAGGGATGGCAGTAAACAATAGGGACATGATGGTGGAGACTAGGGGCTGGAGGGTGGACACTGGGGGCTGGAGGGTGGACACTGGGGGCTAGAGGGTGAACACTGGGGGCTGGAGGGTGGACACTGGGGACTGGAGGGTGGACACTAGGGGCTGAAAGGTGGACACTAGGGGCTGGAGGGTGGACACTAGGGGCTGGAAGGTGGACACTGGGGGCTGGAGGGTGAACACTGGGGGCTGGAGGGTGGACACTAGGGGCTGGAGGGTGAACACTAGGGGCTGGAAGGTGGACACTGGGGGCTGGAGGGTGAACACTAGGGGCTGGAGGGTGGACACTGGGGGCTGGAGGGTGAACACTAGGGGCTGGAGGGTGAACACTGGGGGAGGAGAGTGAACACTAGGGGCTGGAGGGTGAACACTGGGGGCTGGAGAGTGAACACCAGGGGCTGGATAACCAAGACCAGAGGGTGGATACTAGGGATATGATGGAGATGACTAGGGGCTGGATGGCGAACCCTAAGAGCTGGATAGTGGAGATATAAAATGTCAAACTACCGTGTTATCAATCCCCACCTCCGCACACGCAGACAACATCGGTACATGACCCAGCAGGACGCTACAAGCCAGTTCTCACATGGTAGTGTCATGAGGTTAGATAGCGAACAAGCAGGGGCTGTACAGCAAGCAACTACAGGGATGGCAGTAAACAATAGGGACATGATGGTGGAGACTAGGGGCTGGAGGGTGGACACTAGGGGCTGGAAGGTGGACACTGGGGGCTGGAGGGTGGACACTGGGGGCTAGAGGGTGGACACTAGGGGCTGGAGGGTGGACACTAGGGGCTGGAGGGTGGACACTAGGGGCTGGAGGGTGAACACTGGGGGCTGGAGGGTGGACACTAGGGGCTGGAGGGTGAACACTAGGGGCTGGAAGGTGGACACTGGGGGCTAGAGGGTGAACACTGGGGGCTGGAGGGTGGACACTGGGGGCTGGAGGGTGAACACTGGGGGCTGGAGGGTGGACACTAGGGGCTGGAAGGTGGACACTGGGGGCTAGAGGGTGAACACTGGGGGCTGGAGGGTGGACACTGGGGGCTGGAGGGTGAACACTGGAGGCTGGAGAGTGAACACTAAGGGCTGGAGGGTGAACACTGGGGGCTGGAGGGTGAACACTAGGGGCTGGAGTGTGAACACTGGGGGCTGGAGGGTGGACACTGGGGGCTGGAGGGTGAACACTAAGGGCTGGAGGGTGAACACTAGGGACTGGAGGGTGAAGACTAGGGGCTAGAGGGTGGACACTAGGGGCTGGAGGGTGAACACTAGGGGCTGGAGGGTGGACACTAGGGGCTGGAAGGTGGACACTAGGGGCTGGAGGGTGGACACTAGGGGCTGGAGGGTGAACACTGGGGGCTGGATAACCAAGACTAGTGGGGCTGGAGGGTGAATAGGGATATGATGGAGATGACTAGGGGCTGGATGGCGAACCCTAAGAGCTGGATAGTAAGTATTTCAGGGCTGGGATGGCAAACAACTATGAAGGGCCAGGTTCTTGAGCAGAAACACTCACTGTCTCATACATGTGTCTTACACTCTACAAGTCAAGCCCTTTTTCACCCTACTGATTGGATAAGGGATGGTGTCAAAACAAGTGGCTGACTGACGTAAGGAATCACTACACATACCACACACACACCACACAGTGTACCTGGTACTTTATCTAATGTGGAGTAGAAGTGGAGGAGATGAACCAGCGAAGGCAGGTACGGAAGTGGCTCTAGCAACACCAGCCGCAACCCACCATCCCAGTGCATTAATGAGCCAAGCTTTCAGACGGGTGAAATAGAACAGATTTGATAGGGACAATAGGAAAACTATTCGAATTTACAATGGTTAACATAACGCATGTTAATATAATTTAATGACGAATATAAAGGGTACAACCTTTATTAGAACAAAAAATTAAGTCTTTCAATAACATGGCATCTACAAGGATACTTAGATAGATTTCAAAGGGTCTCCGAGATTTCTAAATGCATTAACACTATTGCTTCCTGTGTAAATTGGAATTGGAGGGATGCTGCCATAGCTGTCACACCATACCTGCTACCAGGGCGTGTGTGTGTGTGTCTGTATTGCACACATGCATGAAGAATGATGTCACCGACTGATTCATTTTAATGGACAGCCATTTTGGTCATCACCATAGCTACGTATGTACATAATGATGAAGATTTGGTCTTGCTTATAGACCCAAGTTCTTTTACATGGGCAGACACAGATGTGGAGAAACCTCCAAGACACCTTGAATTCAGGCTACCCCTCAGCCTACTGTCCCAGCTACGTACATAGAGATGTGTACAAAACTACCTCTGAAATAAGGACACCTCTCTAATGAGGACAGTGCCTACTGTCCCAGCTACGTACATAGAGATGTGTACAAAACTACCTCTGAAATAAGGACACCTCTCTAATGAGGACAGTGCCTACTGTCCCAGCTACGTACATAGAGATGTGTACAAAACTACCTCTGAAATAAGGACACCTCTCTAATGAGGACAGTGCCTACTGTCCCAGCTACGTACATAGAGATGTGTACAAAACTACCTCTGAAATAAGGACACCTCTCTAATGAGGACAGTGCCTACTGTCCCAGCTACGTACATAGAGATGCGTACAAAACTACCTCGGAAAAAAGGACACCTCTCTAATGAGGAAGCTTGGGCCTCTCCACCCACTGTCTCAAAGGCGAACAGAACAGGGAGGTGCCAGCATATTTACCATTGGAGGCTGATGAGCATGCTGTGATCCAGCCATAATTGTACAGCATTCATCAATCAAAGTGCACCAATCCAATGACATCATAGGCTCTGATTGGCCAGTGTGACCAACTCATGTGTGTTATACTTTGATGCTGCAAAAAACTGGACCCAAAATGCTGTGTCCTTCAGGCAAAGGCTTAGCATTGCATGGTTGGAAAACCTTCAACATCATCCAACTCCTCTAAAGGTAATGATTGATACAACGTGATGATTTCATCAATCTGATGAAGACTGCGTTGTGTTTGAGCAGAACGACATTTGTAACCATGCTGTGGAGCTGGTTCAATGACTGATGAAAGTACTCTAATCCTCTATTACAGTGAAAATTAATTCTATAATGGTCACATGCACTGAAAAAGGCAACACCTCTGAAACAGCTACCCTCCCTGGTTGCAACAAACACACATTTGTAAATTCAAGCAGGAAGTGAATGAGCAATACTGAAGCTAAAGGGGAAAGGGTTTTGAGCAGTTGACAATGCTCTCGGGTCGAAACATACTGCAGCCTCTCCCAGTGCTCTCAATCACTTCCTGCTTGAATCTGCCAACGGAGCTACGTACACATGAGCCTCTATCAAATCAGTACATACATAAATACATACATACATACATACATACATACATACACACATATATACATACATACATACATGCATACATACATACATACATACATACATACATACATACATACATACATACATACATACATACATACATACACATATACATACATACATACATACATACGTCACATCAAGCAAGTTAGCCACAAATGCAGCCACCTCTCTGCAGAAAACTCTTGATTATAACTGGCTCGCAGATGGTTGCCTAATTAGACAGGTGTCACTGTTAACAATACTTCATTGCACCCTATGTGCACATGTACAGTGTTTTAGCAAGTCATTAGAGAGTTTTAGATCCGTGCTTACATTGAACGTTAAACGTTACGTGACGAATCATGACGTCACAACGTTTACAGTACAAACGGTAATTTACATACACTGGAACACCTCTTCACGCGTACTAAACGCTGGAATTTCACCGTGTAGGTTGCGGGTTAGGCTTACCACGTGACTCATTATTGACATATTGTGATGTCAACGTTCAGCGTATACGCTGATCTAAAACTCTCTATTGTGCAAACTAATGATTCACCGGATGCAAATACAGTCCCTGAGTAGCCCTCCCCCGTTACAGTGAGATTAACAACCAATTTATTCGATGAAGTGACAGTGGAAGGAAGACAGACACTTACTTTGGGTTTCCCAAAGAGAAGAACACCACAAAACACTACCTCTCCAATGCACACGAGGCAAACATCCAAATGATTCGAAACATACGTAAGATTTCAAATGTTCCCAACTACATGGTATTTGCAGTGCAACTCGTACACATACATAAGTATGCCATACATAGTGAGTCTCAGAGATCAGGTTCTACCTATCGAGGATGTACATTTTGAGGGTAAGTGTAGCTCCCAGATGTATGCATGCCTCATAGGGGTTTAGAGTCATCATCACCAGCCGACGAAGTCGCCATTGCGGCCGTAACATCTTGTGTCTGATTTAAGGTTTGATACATCTCTTGTCCAGAGGGTATTTTTCATAATGATTATCCTATGGCTACCTCTACAAGATTTTGGCTTCTACATCCTCTTTAATGTTCCATACAGATAGAAGAGGCAGTGCCAATATATATTATAATATACAAAGCATTTCTAATACATGGAGTGATGCAATTGGAAGGCAACTGAACTGCAGTCATTATCATATCAAATGAAAGATATAATATTGTGCAGGTTCATCACAACGTTGCGGAACTTAAATTGTGGTGAGGGAATTTTATTGGTTGGATTGATTGGAAGATATAATATTGTGCAGGTTCATCATAACGTCGTGGAATTTAAATTGGGATGAGGGAATTTTGAGCAGCTGATGTAGTAGTAAGTCAATGAAACAGGATGTATCGGCTGTGAAGAGTGACAGCTGAAGAAGGCCTCCACGGCCGATATGCCCTATTTTCATTGACTTTCTACTACATGAGCTACTCAAAATCCCCTCCTACCCATTTAAAACACGGAAGATATACCCGCTTAATGGATGCAAGAGTACGCATGCACATTCACAGTTGTCCACACTCGTGCTGTATGTACGCACAACACAGTAGGTGGCATGGTTTGTATGCTACTGTTCCTCAAGGTTAACTAAAACACGAATATAATACTACTTAATTCAGTACAGTTAGGTACGAACAAAGGTAGTAGCTACAGATCATAACTCTAAAGCAATGCACATTAAAAAGTGCTTTGGTACAGCCAATCCGCTGCAGCAACTTGCCAAAGAAGAATCAATGAGGTCTTAAGGGTGACAAACGGGAAGCCAGGCTGTTCGCGGAGTGGATGCATGCTTGTGTGCACGTACTTACCCTCCCAGCATTCGCTGCTCTGGTAAAAGGCACGCTCACACGCTCAAACGGCACTTCCCAGCCTGGTCTGACAATATTTCTACCACTACAGTGAGAATGACGTTTAATCAATATAAATTGCAGAACATACATTGATGAGTATTACAATTAATATTAGGTATTTAACTGTTATAATAGTATAAAATGAAAGTCGAAGTATAATTTTATTCTACTCGGAACGGAAACATCAATGCTTGAAACGCGTTTTATACGTATAATAGCTACGTCACTGTCAAGATGCCGGATACACGGCTTGTCCTAAGTGTGGGACTGTGTCTAACCATTTTCTTCGGATCACCCGCTAGCGAGAGCCCACCGGTAAACTGCTCTTCACTGAAAGGCAGAAATTGGACTCCAGCTGATTTATCTGATCTCTCTGTCATTGATAATTGTAAGCTTATGTGTCGATGTTGTGAGTTAGAAATGGACTTGTAGTGTAGCTATGAGTTTATTCACCTCCTAGGCTACTAATATAGCGTCAACTATATTAATTTATTGTTTTAAAAAGACCAGGATTTAACGGGGAATGAATACAACGATTTTCAAGTTTTATTTATTTGTGTACAATTTTGAGCGTTTTCTGCACTACTGGCTAAGTTCACTAAAATAGTATTCGTTAAAATTAGTAGCCTTAAGGTACTAGAAGCACCCTTGCCCTACCCTATTCACAGGCCATAAGAGGGTCGGGTATGTGACTGGTGTGTGATGGGATGTGCATACATACGCTTATTGTAGCCAATTTATAAGGAGAATCTAGCCTCAAACCCTGACCCTCCCTCCCCCTCGTCATCTTATATGGGGTCACCCCACCCCATGTAGACAAAATGGCAGATGGGTCTGGGCTCTTGACTAAGGAGTAACGCATGCCGCTATTGTCATAAACTGTCTGTATATGATTCATCAATTTTTATGTAATTTACTCTCTTCCAATTATCCCAGCCTGCCCGTGGTCAGTAGTCTTGGAACTGGTTAAAGAGTTGCAGGCTAGACCTGGTGAGGTGATGGCAGTTTATACTAATACATACTTG
>OZ025878.1:1921398-2043898 GCA_964019415.1 Ianthella basta
CATCATACATTGCATAGCTACATTACACATGTAATTAGCTATTGTGTGTGATACGTATAACAGACGTAGATACACAGTGTTAATAGGACTTGTGGTCCCCAGTCTGGATAGCTATATACCACAGATAGCTAGGTTCAATGAGGTAGTATAAAGTGATCAACTGAGTAGAATGGACAATGGTTTAAAAAGGCGCATGCAGTTCGATCACCAATGAGTTCAGTGTATCTTTCCCTAAGCAGATCGGGCCAACCGTTCGAATTTGGTGCGCAATCGAAGATAGTGCAATTCTTAGCTCCTCCTACTTCCTGCCAATTCTTGACGCTCCGGAAGAGATAGGGGAGAAGGAATCGGTGTCCAGCCGCCGAACGAAGGGCACTCGCCTCGTTATGGCTGTGGATTATTAAACCCTGCTAGTACAACTATCAACCAAGCGTGGCGTTAGCTGGAAGTTTTGCCTGTCTGTTTCGTGCGACGTACATTTTTGCGGAGTGTCCGGGTATTGGCCCTGTCCCGGAAATGGCTTAGCTACCCTAGACGTGGGATTGGCACTCAGGACAAAATCATGTGTCTAGTAATTTCAGAGGTCGAAATAACGGTCGGTCATCGGTCAATTTCCGAGCGTTTTAGTTAAATGACCGCGCATTGCTTCAAGCGGTCAGTAAATGTGACCGATCAGATTTTTCAGCCTATAACTGGACCAATATTCCCTAAAGGACTCCCATGTTCACTGGCTATTGGATGAAGGGTACTAATGACAATTGTATGAAGTACAGACTACTAAATTGGCACTTAATCGATAAGCGCTGTCTTCGCTACGTGGCGGCCATTTTATTGTGACGTTTACATACCGCTACGTGTAGTGGTGTGACGTCACATCCTGTCCCGGTGGCTGATTGTGCAGGCTGCAACCGCACTGCACACCACCACAGCCAGCTCATATTACGTTGTTTACACAACAGCTTTCACTTGTAGGGCGCGCAGTGGCATGTTTGTGACCACAATTTTATAACCAGTGCCTATAGGAGGTTGACTTGTTTTCTTGATAGTGTTACCATTTCCAGTAGTGACACTACTGTGCATCCTAGGAGATTGGAACTGTTCCAGCTTGTAGCCCATTAGCCTTGCATCAACATTATATAACAAAGTTGCTAAGAAGGCAATGCTTCCTAGGAGACACAATTCTGATCGACGGGACAAAATGTAAATGACTGAACAAAATGAGGGGTGCGTGGACACGTATACGAAGTGTGTGACTGAACAAAAATGTGATTGACCGAACAAAATCAGGGGTGCTCGGACATATGACTGCACAACCACAAAACCTTATTTCGACCTCTGTAATTTGAGCCCGAGGATCTTATCAACTAGTACAAAGAACTGAGCTAACTGGTAGCTGTTCAGAGCAGGTTGAGAATGACCCTATTGAAACGACCTGGATATTAATTCGCTGAAGTTTCCAGTAGCTGCAATTTTACTCAATAACTCTTTACAACCGGCACCTTCTACACAGCAATAAGGCATTACATTATCAGGTTTAATCATTTGGTTCTATGTTGCGTGCATGTACAATTAATTTTATCACTATGATGGAGCCAAATAGCCTACAAATTTTGCGAGTTACCAAGTGATTGCAGGACATTTGGCCACCAACCTGGATGTAGTCTCGTACCCAGACCGCTTTCTTCCCTCCATTTTTATATTTTGACGTAATTGATCGGGGAGAAAGGGTCTGGCACATTTCCTATACAGGAGTTCTTCCACCCACGCAACCACAGACATGTAATTAATCAAACATTCGTGCGAGGTAGTAAGCGTCAAGGGAGCAGAAATGCGAACGAAACCGTTGCTTTCTCGCGTAGGATCGCTTGCTATGTTTCCAAGAAGAGTTCCCTGGCAAAGGAAAGGCTGAATCCAGCGTTTTAAGCAGCCTGAGTGTGCAGATGTCGTCCGTGGCATCAGAAAGAGTTCAATGCTTCTCTTATTGCGGACGAAAGCGGACAATAAGCCTGTCAGAGGACCTATAGGTACTACAACATGGGCCACCGATGGTTAAACAGCGAAGACAACCTGCGAAGATGGCCGTGTTATCGAAGCTCCTGACTAAAACGCATTTTTCTTAGCAGACCGCCAAAATCGCCGACACGGGCTTGGAATTAGCCTTAACATAGCCTAGTCTGTGAGGTTCTTCACGAATCACCGCCCGTAATGCTGTAGGTTTTCGGTTTTCCGCCGTTCCCACAGTCCAGCGAGCTTTGCGTTGGCAATTAACATTCCTCACTGTGTCCGTACATTCCAGGTCATTAACGAACTCTCACATAGGTTATGTGCCAGACCCCTTCCCGTCCGCGTATGACGTCACGATTAAATGGCCGCTGGCGGACGGGTGGGGTCTGGGTACGAGACTAACCTGGATGGCCTGTGTACAAAAATCAGTTTTGTGTGCAGCTGACGAAGGCCTTTGTGGCTGAAATGTCCTCCAGTCAGTTGTTGGTTAATCTGCTAAACCATTGCTCACAAAATAATTGACTACAATGAACAACATTCAGTCACTTTTGTTGCATAATGGAAATTACTACTTTGTGTCTCCCAGTCAGCATCAACGTCCACTGTGTTCCCTCTCAATGTACTGTAGGAGAATTGACAATTACCCAAGCTCCAAACCCTGTGGGGTCCAAGGGCAATGTCACTCTGACATGTAGTGGTGTAGGTATACGTCCTAAGGATCTGATTTGGAAGGATTCGAATGGGGAAGTAATGGAAGCGGGTAAAACGCTTGGAGTTGAAACGATTATGGAGCGCCCTAAATCCCGTGACTTAGTTTTGAATATGCAAAACTTTACCAGTGAAGCAACAGTATCTTGTGAAGTGGAGGATAAGGAACTAAGGCAGAATTTCAGTATTTGTGGTGAGCCGTGTTGTCGACATAACTTGTTTCAGCTGTTTTGTCTTTTTTGTGCATGGCATTATTACACTGTAATTAGTTGATAATAATAGTTCAACTAAAATTATGTAATGTGTTACTGTGAGTATCTTATTACTGCCATCTTATTTTCTTATCATTGTCATTCAGTGTTGTGGGGCATTATACATCCTCCTGAAAACATCACTATACACAAAGGAGATGATGGCCCTAAGAGTATGAACTGCAAGGTTGTGCAAGACTGTGAGACTTTCGTTAACCCATGGGTTGATGAAAAGGGGGAGCAAGTCAGAAATAATACTGACAAAGGAATTGAAGTTACCTCTGATCTCGTACCTGGTACTAGCAAAGTAGTTGAATGGAACCTCACATTCACCAAGCTGTCGATTGAAGAGTTACCCACTGGTACCTACACTTGTAGAGTGCCTAATGATACTGCCAATGCTATGCTCAAAATGGCTGGTGAGTGTATGATCTAGTCATCCATTAAGTGTTTTCAGGGTAGGTCATTTTCAGAATCTGTGAAATGATGAAGTCATATTCAAATAATTATTGCCCGCCTGATCAGCAAGTATAGGTTAACCCATGGCTTCTGAGGTGGTACAGGATATAACCGAGGTGGTCAATTATA
The DNA here is from genome assembly GCA_964019415.1 of Ianthella basta. Taxonomy (NCBI): domain Eukaryota; kingdom Metazoa; phylum Porifera; class Demospongiae; order Verongiida; family Ianthellidae; genus Ianthella; species Ianthella basta. The sequence continues at coordinate 1,924,950 of OZ025878.1, forward strand.
TATCGCCTGAGGGTGGTATAAATTGACCAAATGTTGCCCTGGCAACGAGCTATACAATTTCCCATGCACCTTGCAGCGAGCAGGATTTTGATGATTTTGATTTTGACTCAGAGAAGAATAGACAACAGATTTACAGGGAAGCAAAGCACACATCGCCTGTCCCATGGCACCAGAGAAGGTGGCTGAGATCTGCAAAGGGTTCAAATTTGCGTTGCTGTTTTCACACCAACTGAGGAGAATACCCTCTGGGATAGAAAAGCGATCAGCGACCATCATCCTGTTGTGCTACAGAAAGCTGTCTTCTTTTACATTGGAAGTGCTTTCTGCCTTAGAGGTGGTCAGGAACAATGCATCCTGAAGATATAACAGTTTGATTGGTCTACAGATCTGGCTGTGCGATATAAGAATTTGACCTGTGTGATATTGATAATATTGCACAGGTCGAAGGCCGTATCACCTACCTGTCCTGGGCTCTTAGGTGATACGAGGTTTCTCAACCCATGGCCTTAGTTCTATGTTAACTTCAGTGAGGCTGCTTCTTTGTCTTGTTCATCTGTTTATCTGTCATGCATGTAGAGTCATGGATTGTGCGTCCTCCTCCAAGTGTCACTACTGTGAGCAAAGCGGATATTAACAAGACTTTGAGCTGTCTGGTTGCAGAAGATGGCACTGATCACCCTAACCCATGGTTTGATCAAGACAAGAAGCAAGTTACTGATGATTCTGAGAGGGGAATTACTGTGACCTCTAATCTCGTACCTGGTACTAGCACAGCAGTTGAATGGAAGCTCACATTCACTAATCTGTCACAAGAAGTCATACCTAACACTGGTGTCAGCTACACTTGTAAAGGGTCCCACTCTACCGCCACTGCTATGCTCAACAGAGCTAGTGAGTGGTGTAGTAGTAGTGTAGTGTGTAGTGGTGCATCCATTAATTGGTGTCTGTGCTCTTTGTCTTGTAGTTTCAGCGAGGCTGCTTTCATTGTTAAATGTATTTTTCTGTGAGCATGGAGAATACCTGTGTGTTCATTCATCTGTTTATCTGGCATGAATGTAGAGTCATGGATTGTGCGTCCTCCTCCAAGTGTCACTACTGTGAGCAAAGTGGATATAGACAAGACTTTGAGCTGTCTGGTTGCAGAAGATGGCGTAGAGCCTCTTAACCCATGGTATGATCAAGACGGGGAACCAGTCAATAATGACACTGGAATAGAAGTGACCTCTACAACGTTACCTGGTATTGGCACAGTATACATAGTTGAATGGAAACTCACATTCACCAATCCATTGGAACAAGTCATACTTGACACTGCTGTCAACTACACTTGTAAAGGGTCCCACTCTAATGCCAATGCTACACTTAAAATGGCTGGTAAGTGTATGTAGTAATGCATCCATTAAAATTGTGTGTTTGTGCATGTTAAACTTTCGCGGTTTTTGCAGATCAGCAACCATCCGTGAAAGTTTCACCTTGCAAAAACTTACACAAGGCTTTATTTCTCCTGCTTGAGACTCTGCAACTGCGAGAGTAAAAACGCAAAAATTGGGAAAGCTTGCGAACCGCAAAAGTTTAACCCAGCGAAAGTCAAAGCATATACGGTATTTGTTGTGCATGTGCTGCTGGATTGTATATTTGGCTGTAAATGTAGAATGAACTCACTTTTGACGCCCTGTGTACAAATTTGTGATTGCTTTGTCATTGTGTGTCAATGTGTGATTGTCATAATAAATTCCCCTGCCAAAATGGTTCCACTGGGTCAAAAGTAGCGAAAATGGTTCCCCTACACTGAAAATGTCCTCCCCTCCCCCATATTTTTTGTGGTGGTATGTATATCTTGAATGTTCATTTCAGACATGTCTGCTGAAATTGTCTGTTCATCGCAAAAGTGGCTAGCCATTGAACAATATCACCTATCATTGAACGAAATTGTCCATCCAGTGAGTGTACGTAATTGCCTAGTTGTCAAATGGAAACTGTTATCCTTGGCTAAGAATATGTACGGTACTTGTCACAAGAAACTTACATTATTCTGCAGATCCGCAGTAGGCCAGTATGCGAAACGTGGGCAGCAAAGTTACAGTAGGCCGTGAATACTCCAAGAAACTTTCACAGCAGCTGTACAGGCACCGAATAGCCTGCAAATTTGCTGTGGAGAATATGCAGATGCGCTGAGAAGAATCGCAGGGCCGTAGCACCAAGATATAAACCGGTCAGGCCATAGATGACGTGATGCAAACTAGGGGGGGTCTGGGGGCATGCCCCTGCCAGAAAAACATTTGGAGTAATTCTAGGCCCATCAACATTCCAATGAGTATGATAAAATGTAACATAGACCAACAGGCACTTACAGCAGGAAAGGCGATCAAGTGCCATGAAACAGGTAATACAATGCATTGAAAAAAGAAGATAGCGCATTAAAAATCGAAATCTAGTGGTTTTTTGGCTGTCTCTCCGACGCTAGGCAGCACAAATCTCTCCTTCCCTTGACTAGAAGACACCATCATCGCAATTTTGCATGGCGATCGATTAACACACCATTTTACGTGTCAGAAAACGTCAAAAAAACGTCATGCAACATCCGTAAAATGGCTGCCGCTGTAAAGGTTGGTTAGAGGATTAAATATCTGGCTATTCCTTGGTCAAGCTAAGTCCTGCAATGCTGTAACAAGACCACTCTCCTTTTAGAACATTGTTTAACCTTAGGCCAGTACCCCCCCCCTCCCCAATTTGAAAGTGTGTTTAAAATGTATATGTTCAATATTTAGAATTTTCGTTTCAGCAGCAAAAACCGGTCCGGCCGGACTGGGTGCTACGGCCCTGAATCGTCCGACTGATCGCACATGGTTAGAATCTTTGCCCGCCATGTTTTCTGTAGTAGCTACGTACGTACGTATAATATGGCGACGGAAACGATTATGTGTGCTAGAATCATCGCCTAGCCGATGTTCTGTGAGACTGGTTTAGAAATGCTGCGGACAGGACACAGACATTCTTCGGACTCTGCACAGACGATTTAGAGTATACGAACTGTGTACAGACGCTTCACGGCACACTGCTCAGCAGCTTGGTGGCTGCTGCACAGAATATCAGCAGAATTTAGCAGAATGGCGTAAGTTTCTTGTGACATGTACCATACAAACTTGAGGAAGACAACCACACATAAGTACACGAAGAATCAAACTCAGTCAGCACTGGCACATTGATGATTTATGTACTAGAAGGGGAACCATTCTGGGTGCTGTTTCAGTTCCACAGGAGGGCATAATTTGACAAGACAACCTGATGTGTCATGCAGAACTTTGGTTTTCGGTACGAAAGGGTTCAGTATTGTCTCCTCATCTGATTGTTTATTTCTGCATTTATGATTTGTGAGTTGTTGCATTGACATTCTTATTGCCATATTTTATGTTCACTTCTCTTCCAGATTCTCCCACCATTAAAATTCTACTTAATGATTTAATTGTGCAAAAGGGATCTCCTGTCCCCAAAAGTATGATTTGTGTAGTAATTGGAGACTACAACACTTCAATTCTGAACCCATGGACTCGCAAGGGTGTTTCTATCAGTAACGATAGTGTTGTAACAGTGGAAGATCCACAGTTTGAACCTGATCTAGTGGTGTATCAGCTGACGTTTCGTGATGTAACTGACGAAGCTAAAAGTTATTATACTTGTGCTGCATCAAATTATGAAAACTGTACTGCAGCTTTGATTGTGGAAACTTCTGGTGAGTTCTATATATGTAATAATGCAGGTGTTGCATGCAAATAGAATCTACAGAATTATCGCAGAGTTACTGAACTATGCAGCCACGTGACTTGATGTGAACTTAACCCTGTGGCTACATGCGTACTACTGTATATTGTGCGTATATCATCTATTTCCTCACAACTGCAGCTGATAATGCTGTTGGTAGGTGACATGCGTGCATGCCTGTGTGTGTGTGAGCTTAGTAGAACATAGTATAATCATTGTACTGATAGAAGTATAATTAAATTGTGTATGCTATCTTTATGTCTTTGTGTCCGTTTAGGTAACGACCAGTCTACTACTAATGAAATGAGTTCCAGTAGACCTATCCCTACCTCATCTTTGGAGCCTTTACCATCTATACCTGATGAAGGTAACGTAAGCAGCAATGAATTTTACACTGTTCTACCTCTTGGCTGCCATTGATGATGTCATGCACACACACATGCACTTACACGCACACACACATGTGCGCATGCATGCATGCACACGCACACACACAAATGCTGACACAAAATTTAAGGGTACTCACGTCCCCACGTAGCCCTAGGTAGCATGGTAAATGATAGTTAATGGTTGCTAAGTGAATGTTTAAAATAATCAGTGTTGTCTGCATTCATGTCTGGCTCAAAATGAAGATCATTTGACACTACTTCACTCTCTTCATATCTATTAGAACATGATATGGTCACTTCCGCTTTGTCAGCAGGTACGTATACAGTATCCATTTCTTTTAACTAATAGAGCTTCAAAGCCGCGATGTAATGTTGTTTTAATGTTCCTTGCAATGTGCTAAAGACTTGGTACTGACTTTTGAGTGGCAATGTCACAGGAAAAATAGTCATTCTCTTTAGATTTTGTATGATTAAATAAATTTGGGAATGTTCTGTGTGTAGCAATGTACGTGTCTGACTGTATGCATGCAAGTGTGATTGAAGTTGTTCTTCCCTTACATTCCCCCAGAACCACCTCCTCCCACACCCACTCCACCCGCAGGTAACATAACGTAAAGTATTGTATGTGCTAAAACATGTCTTGGTTACTTCTGTATAAGCAATATTAGCTAAATGTCAAGACACTGTGTAGTGCAGTTTGTCATAGTAGTTTTGTGACATGTCCAGGGGAATGCTGATACCCGACAGCACAACTCACGCCCACACTCAGACACGGATGTGATGTACATGCTATATATGTGCTATATATTCTGTGTAAAACTTATGCGCTCTGTGTGTTCCTAGTAAACTTGGGGGAATGTGCTGTGTGTAGAAATGTACATGTCTGACTGTATGCATGCAAGTGTGATTTAAGTTGTTCTGCACTGTATTCCTCTACATTCCCCCAGAATCAACCAGTGCACCTCCTCCCACACCCACTCCACCCGCAGGTAACATAACGTAAAGTATTGTATGCATTAAAACATGTTGTGGTTACTTTCGTATAAGCAATCTTAGCTAAATGTCAAGACACTGTGTAGTGCAGTTTGTCATAGTAGTTTTGTGGCATATCCAGCAATATATAACAGCAAGAGGGAGATGGACCAACAGTTGAGACACTTGCTCATATACAACAACAACAACCACAAGACAACACTTACATCCTAACCGCTTTCTGATGCACACTGCCCTTGAGGTGTTCGTCCAGTTGCTTCTGACTGGTGCATTTGATGTTGCACAAATTGCACACAAACATGTTACTGCTCATATACAGCACAACTCACACCCACACTCAGACACGGATGTGATGCACATGCTCACGCCCACTCATACCATAGCGTGCATGGCCATAGGAGCAGAGGTTAATGTACGCTAGTGTGCTTTTTGCTATATACGGTAAATAGGGAGTTTGTAAGGTCACCTATCAGAGGCTGAGAGCTATTTGAAGGACAGTCTTTTTAATACTCAACCTTCTGCAAATAGGAGAGCGTCATGTAATTATTACATTGGCTGTGAGGGGTCATGTGACTATCACTAGTATGAGATTTTATCACAATGCGATAATGACCGGTACATAATGATAGTATTATCGCTAACGACTGGGTTATTTTGCCCTTCTGCTATTGCAGTCTTGCCTACAAACTCAACGGTTATAATTCCTGATGTTCCAAGTCCCAATACAACTTCAATTGCTGTGCAACCACTACCTACATCTCCAGGTAAGAAAGGACATAAAGAACAGTTCATTTTTGCATTTCTGCATTGAGCTAGTCTGAAAAGTCATTTCTTGATACACTGTGGTACCTGTAAGTGAACATTACAGTCTGTGGGCATACTCTAGGCAGACAGGCATGCTCCTACAGTGAAACCTGTCTAAGATGGTCACTGTGTTAGGCAGCCACCTCTCTAAAACAGCCAGCCTCTCTGGTCCAAAATAGCACTAAGACATTGCAGTCTACGTACTTCTGTAGAGCAGCCACCTCTCTATAAAGGTCAGTTAGAACTGGCCCACAGGTGGCCGTCTTAGGCAGGTTCCACGGAGTTATCCTATAGTAGTGCAATGCACGTGGATGCACATGTAGACACTGACGCATGCTACACACTCATTCACACACCCACACACGTGTGTGCATTAACATAGGTACTGCATACATACATACACGTGGCACAAGCGTTCCTGAAGTGAATATATGTAGATTCACTTGTGGTGATTATTGACATACCTGGGTGTATCCTTTCAGAGCCCACTTCAGTTCCTTCTACACCTGTGGGCATTCTGGGCATTGCAATCACTGTTGTGGTGCTTGTGATCCTCTGTGGAGCTGTGTATTTGGTCTATTGGAAGAGGCACATGGTGAGTTGTGCAGTTGCTTACATGCTGTACACGTACTTGTGTTCCCTAGTATGTGTGTGTGTGTTAGATGTGTGATTGACAAACAGGGTAGCATGATCGTTGCAGGTGAAGAACTGCAACTATTGGATTAGTTAACAGTGGCAATTGCAACAGATGTCCCATTAATAACAGGGTGCTTGAGATCCCATATTGTGTTACACAATGTATTTATTTGACTGTTGATGGAGTGTGTCTGCGGTGTTGACTGCCACCTACACTTGTATAATATGTAACATACCAGAGCCGGCAGGAGTGCTGGATTGTCCATCACGTGAGCCACGACTCCACCCCCAATCCCATGATCATGGTGGTTCCCCGGCCATCCCGCAGACCAAGAGGCTCCGCCCACCTGTCGCATAGATCCTGTAGGCTCCGCCCACCCTGTCACATGCACGTGTTCTGCTGAGCCACAACTTTTGATCACAGTATCATAGATTATACTGGAGAAAACTAAGCTAGACTTCTACCTGATTGCACTAAAAGGGAGCGAGAAGGTGGAACAAGCCTAGTGTCTCTGCTGATCATGACATGTAACTGACTCCTTGACCATGTTCTACCCTGTAATTATCAAGTAGGAAAATAATGCATGTTCATGTGGCACGATTGCACATTACTGCTGATGCAAAGTCAGTGTGTGTGCGAGTGTGTGTGTGTATGTGTGTGCGAGTGTGTGCGTGTGTGTGTGAGTGTACGTACGTGTGTGTGTGTGTGTGTGTGTGTGTGTGTGAGTACGTGTGTGTGTGTGTGTGTGAGTGTACGTGTGCGTGCGTGCGCGCGCGTGTGTGTGCATGCATGTGTGTGCGTTGTGTGTGTGTGTGTGTGTGTGTGTGTGTGTGTGTGTGTGTGTGTGTGTGTGTGCACTGTGAACCCAATCTTCCTGCGCTACTTGTTTAGGTAGTCATGTAGTGGAATATTGGTTGTGTTGATTTGTGAATTAAGTGACTAATTGAACTGAATTAATTACTTATTATCCATTGTACTGGATTGATGTGTAAAGCATTGCATTTGTATCTATATACTTGTCTTACACAGCTTCGTGACTGGCTGATGGACAAGGATGTCGTTAAAGTGATCAAGAAGCAGAAGAGGGGCAAAGGTTACAAGTACAGCAAGCTGCCGAGGGACATCACCACCTCCATGAAGCACCTTGAGTGAACAGGAAGGCAATACGTACCGAAAACTGATACTGAACTAGCTTATTCATTTTTAAGATCTGCTTTGCTTAGCAAGCATATGAGTCTTCATGCATTGAACCTGGGTTACTTGTATGCTCTTGTAATAGTTTGCAATACCGTATAGCGGGAAAATTTCGCGAGGTTTAATGTTCGCGATTTCACCAAATTCGCGAAATTTTCCTTCGCGAATTTTCTCCACCCATCAGTATAATAATATGCAAACGTCATAATAAGATGGCCGCCGCGTAGCGCAGAAGTGGGTTTAGCCATTTAAGTGCTATCTTACGGTTCTGTGCTCGAACATTCCCTTTAACTCAGTAGTTTGCCTGCCAAAGAGATGTTTGGAGGTTGGAAATCGCGAAAATAAAACCGCGAAATGTTTGGGTTTGAACAAAATCGCGAAATTTTCTTCCGCGAAATTTTCCCGCTATACGGTAGTTTGCAATGACACGTCTATGCCTGCAATATGCTTTTCAATATACATTATAATTATTTGTAAAGCAAGGCATGGATGCATTCTCCTTTAACACTGCACCAACACTGTTAGAAATTTGGTGTGACGATCACACCGTAATTTGGTGTGAATTGGTGCATGGCTACAGAGATTACACCATATTCTAGAGTGACCTTCATTCCATCCCAAATGGTGTGACGGTCACTCTTATAAATGGGTGTGACCTTCACTCTTTTATAACTAAAGGAGTGATGTTTACATAATTATAATAATTATGATACATGCTATGTACAGCCACATGTGTGTAAACAATACTTAGCACACCAACAGCATGAGGAGTACAGTTGTGTGTACGGCCGGAACTGCAGACAGCAACCGAACAGAAGCTGTTTCGCCTTGTTTTGGGGCTTGTCAGTGCAGTGCACTTTGCCATTTACATAGACTGACATGTAGACTGATTACACAGAGTGAACAAACGAACATGCACACACATTGACACCAGCTGCCTTAGTTACCAGAGTTGTAAAAGATCTTGCTAACTTGCAATAATAGCTTACTTAACATGGTTTAACAGAGTTGTAAGTTAATAGACTTGCTCAATAGTGTTAACCCAAGTAATGAATGTATAATCATATTCATAATATCAATATTGATATTCATGGTGCCATTATACAAACTGTACAAATGTACTGTAGGTTTCCCACTAGGAATTAAGCTATACTATACTGCTGTATGTATTGTGTGCTTATAGTAGAATGAGAAATACAATGAAGTATATATGCACATTTGTATGTTGTTAGCAATGTTCTAGCTATGGTGTATGTGACGCATGCAAGCCATTAAAGGCATGAGAACAGAATGGAGGGCTATTTGTGTACAGTAAGCTGATAGTGAAATGGCATGACAGAAGATGGAACCCAATTACTTTGGAATGGTTGTAAGGTAGCTATATTGCTTCTCAGGTATATATGCAGCCATATAGTTGTGCTGCATGTGTAGGTCCTTGCATGCAGGTCAGTATACATTTAGAGAAGATTATCTATGGGTTTCAGATGTTCTTTGCTGCCCATGTGCTTGAAACAACCCCTGAGTAGCAATAGCTACCTTATAACCATTCCAAAGTAAGTGGGCTGTATCATGTCTTGTCTTTGCACTGGCAGTTTCCTGTACACAAAATGCCCTCCATTCTGTTCTCATGCCTCCTCCTCATGCCATGTACTATATGTATACAATACTAAGGCATACTTTAGAAATGCTAGAAGCCTTGCTGGCGAACACCCGTACACAGTGCAGAGAGAAGTTAAGAAGCTGACACATGGAGAACTTAGTAGACGTAGTGCAAGTTACAATTAATAGTGTAATTTTAAATACAGTGCGAAAGTGCTACTTCTCTACTTTCCTCCAGCTCTGTTGTCTGATACTGTCCTTCTGTCCTCCTGTCCTCCTGTCCTGTTGGCCTGTTATTCTAGCTTGCTGGACTGTGTCAGGTCTCAATCCCGTGGCCACTATACTACAAGCCCTCAAACTGTACTGCAGTGTATGGCAAAAGGAGGCATATACAGTTGGCTACTAATACATTTACTTGTGCCATGTCAATGTTATTGTTACTATTGTGGTTGTTTATTCATTGCATGTTATTGTTTACCATACTGCACACCTTATTAATTGCATTTCTGGTCTCCCACCTCCAGTGTCCTTCATGATCAGGTATAGCTAGCTACTTCTGTGCCATGCTGTCTTAACTACTGTACTGGGTAGCTATAGCTAGCTATGAAATCCCTTCTACTCTGCTGACCTTCTCTACTTCTTTTTCACAGCCCTTCAATCTCTTCTGTTGTACTTCTTCTCTACTACATGTCTTTCTGTCCTTCTGTCATCCTGTCCTGCCCTGTTAGCCTGTTATTCAGTTTGCTGGGCTGTATCAGCTCTCCCGCTACTACTATACTAATATTTTATACCTTTAGCTATATTATTAAACACATATAAATGCTGTACAAATTATGATGTATAACTTACTATGTATATGTATATATTTCTTCAGTTTTATTATCAAACAGTATTAGAGGTGTTAATATTTATATATGAAAACATAATAATGCTATAATATTATATTCATGGGGTATTACATTACACTAGACTGCTTGCTCACGTGCTCCTTCCTTGAAAAGGCGATGGAATACTTCTTTCTCTCCCTTTGTCTGGTAGCCTTTTGGATTGGTGGATCATCTGGTGAAGGTGAGAACAACGCAGTCAGCTACGTGTTACGGAAGTGTAGTGAGTTTGTATAAGTTGGTTCTCTAGAGTTAATTGTGGGGCTTCTAATTGAAGCTGTGAACTGCACGAATGTATACATTCTTGCTCTTCATTAATTGGGGGGCTGCCGCAATTGATCTGCCCGGAGCATGGGTGCATTGTGAATTAATAGATTGTGGCGAGACCGTACAAGGGTTGGCTATAGCTCTGAGTGCATATTGCGTGGCCAACGCTGTTGGTCACTGGTTACCTGGCAGGCTACAGCTGTTGGCCACTGAGCTGGCCAGCGCTGTTGGCCATTGAACTGGCTGGCCAGCGCTTTTCGCCAACAAACTGGTGGGGCTATGCTGTTTCCCCTCATTTGCTCTGCGGTGGTGCCTTTCCACCACTTGTGATGCACCCTGGGTGACGCTGTCACCACTTAAGCGTGCTCTGGCGCTGCCAGGCTCACCTTGTGCCCGCATTATTGATGCTGCTGTTCCTGGTTAAAGCACAGTCTGGTGATGCTGTCTCCGTGCTAAGCAGAAGAGGGGGAGTCCCCTCCTGCTCGTGCGTATGTGCTGACTGGACCTGGAGAAGCTATTACCAGTATGTTTCAGTGGTCCTACAATACCCTGCCTGTATGCTGTTACAATTATGGGGGGGTATCCTAAAACCTAAAAACAATTGTAGTGCGATTCATTCCCCCCAAAAGTACTTGTAGGACTGTGAACTGGACTAGGAACTGCATGGGCTAATATGAAGTTGGTTTCACTCTAAGTACCGAGAAAAAAAGACTTCGAATAATGCTTCATAACCCTCATCAGGGTGGTCGTAATTACACACCTTACAAACAAAGAGAAGCAAAAGGAACACAAGTAGTGAATGAGGTACATGCACTGTTTTTTTGGTTTTTTTTTACGTCAATGCTTACATTTATATATTTTTTTAGCTGAGCAAAAATTGAAAGTATGGGTAAACAAATATAGTAGGAGTCATGTCAGTGTCATTATTTAGAAGGCTGGGACTCGACACCATCGCAGCTGCTGTTGTGGCTGTTGTGGCTGTGCCTCTGCGGAAAGAGTGGCCCTTGTACCCTTGTGTGTTAACGTCCATGGCCTTCAGTGCCTCATGAACATGTGTGCTGAAGGATTGCTTGTTGAGTGGAGTGCCCACTTGGTTGATGATGGGTGAACTTGGGACAGCTGGTCAAGCTGCCCAGTAATGCATCACTGCTGGATTGGAGATCGCACAATCTGTTCTGTAGCTATCAAGTTTTAGCAAATCAGATGTACCTATGGGTGTGCATAATGAACTTCGGATTCCTGTGAGGGTGATAGGCCATCGGAGCTTTCGATAAATTAGTGAATCATCTGAATCATCCCTGTGCAAATCGAATGAAGACTGTGGTACTGAGTCACCACTACTAGTGTGTGCTTCCGAGAAGCACTTTGCTCCCTTTGTTACTTTGAAAGGAATGGCTGTTGTCGTCGCTGGCAGGGTCACCTCTGCCCTGTTTGGGATGTGGGGAGTAGTGCTGTGATTCGGCCAGGTAGGGGCATTCCTTGGCTTTGTGGTTCCTGTGGCACTCCACACAGATGTCCAGGTGACGCAGCCTGTAGTCTGCCTTTACGGTTTTCCGCCAACCGCCTGGTGAGCACGTTGTGCACAAATAGCACGTGCTCGCCCCTTGCATGGACCCGCCCCCAATTAACTTTGTTTAATCCTCATTAAACTCCATACTATCATTCAAACAGGATGTAGCTAATTATCATATTTATCCAATCCGCAATAAAATGGTAGGCTGTAGGCTATGCCACCTGGAATCCCTATATAAAATTGTGTGCATAAACACCAGAAACTCGGATCGCATGGTCCAGGTGCGGAAGGGAACGACCTGTATGTGCTAGTTTCATATTCTCTGCTAGAATGGTGGAGATATCATTAGACAGATTTTGCATGCAGATCTAGAGCTAACAATAATAGTGAAATGTGCCATAAACGTACGTATACCCACATCTGTTACTTCTTTTGAGGCAACGGATGCAGGATTTGTTGTGTCCTTGGAGTTTGGGTCAAGTGAAAAGAATGGACCAGCCACATACGCCTGAACATGGTTGCGCATGTTTCACTGCATATACGGCTAGTCTGTTCTTTCACTTGATCTGGAAGTTTTATATATTTGGACGCTCACATGCAAACCATTCCTGTGATGTATGTGGGACAGTTTATTCAACATGAGTTGTACGTTGGCTTTCAACATATGAATTATGTTTACGTATGTGTGTGACTGTGTGTGATGCACGTGTGACTGTGAAGGTCCCAGCTGTTTTGTGACTTATCAATCCCATCACATCTATAGCGTATAGCATAAGTTATGTAGATTTCCCACTGTAACTTTGCAGCCGAAAAATAGGAAATGTTCTCACCTGCAGGAAATGTAGTGCGTGTGATTGTGAATGGATCCATGCCCTACTTAGCCTTATACTCTTACTTGCCACGTTGATGATTTGTGCTATTTTGATAGGGTATTATATTATAGGATATTTGTAATATTTTGATTATTGACGACCTTGTATTTCTTGTTGCATATATAGTTTGCATATATTGTAGCATACTGTAAATGATTGTATATAGTGCAGTGATAGGGTTCATGTTCATATAAAGCTTGCTCTCTTTGTGTACAATCTGGAGACGAAAGGGTGGAAATGCAACAGTAGAACTTGTCTGCATGGAAAGGCCACATTGTATACATAGGACATAACCCACATGCATCATGTGTTGGCCTTTAGGCAACATCATCTTTCCCTTACCTGCCTTCTGTGTTGCTATATAGGGCCATACAAAGTTGAACAAGATCCGAACCCTGTGCGGGCCAGAGGCACCGTCAATGTGACTTGCAGTGCTGAGTATGATGGTACTGACCTGGCTTGGAAGATTCCAGGTGATGATAATCCTGTAATTGACTGGAACACGGCTGGAATCGATAACATTATAGAATATCATAGCTTAAGAGATAACACTGTCTCAAGCACTTTAATTAATATTAACCTCATGAGCGACTTTTCAAAGACAGTTTCTTGTGGGAAGTTATCAGACAATAGTACTCCATGGCAAGAGTACACGATATGTGGTGAGTAAGACTTCTGTACGTATACCATGCATGCATACTATGACATTGATATCATACCTTGCATAATGTAAGGTATGGTATTGTCCTGTACTATTATCTGTTACAACGTGCATGGAGTATCTCTTGTTTTCTTTGGTAGAATCTCTGAACATCATAGGTTTCAGTGATGACATCTTTGTAAAAGAAGGGGATGTGGAACCTAAGACGATGACATGTTCAGTTGACATAAGAGAATGCACTAAACCAAGTAATCCGTGGTTCTACAAAGATGGAAAGCCAGTTGTAAATGCAGAGGGAATTACTGTCACCAAAGAATTCATAGGCCGTGGAGGAGTGGTTCAATGGAAGCTTAACTTTACAAATCTCTCCAGAAGCGATGTCTTTGGTACCTACATTTGTGATGTACTTGGTACTAGTACTTCCACTGCTGTATTCACAACAGCAACAACCGGTGAGTGTAGTATGTGTATGCATCAGTCATTGTGCAACCATCACTAAATGCCTGTATATCTACATTGCTCACTGCCTTGTGCATGTTATTGTACATACTACCATACGTATGTACCAGGGGTGGATCTATTCTTTTCCTGAGGGGGGTTCGACTTGATATACCAACCATGCTCCAAGATTGAACTTCAATGTTTCAAGTTTTAAAGCATATACTGATGTCATATTACATCATCAAAATAGCTGCCAAAACAAGGTGAATATTTTGACAGCTGAAATCATGGGGAAGCGATATAAAGCTGAATAGAGACTGTCTTCTGTGATGCACCAGCAACATAAAAGGCCACTAGCAGCACTCATCCTCTAGTACACTGTAAAACAAAGTAGTGATATTGGGTGGAGTGGGGAATTTCGTGGAAAAATTTATTGCGATTTTGTTCATAACCAAACATTTGCGATTTTAATTTTGCAATTTCCAGCCTCCAAAGAACTCCTTGGCAGATCAACTACTTAGTTGAAGGGTACTTTTGGGCACAGAACAGTAACATAGCACTCAAATGGATAAATCACTTAAGCTTCTGTGCTATGTGGCGGCCATCTTATTATAACATGTAATTATAATGAGAGGGGAGAAATTTTGCAAAAGTAATTTCGCAAATTTGGTCAAATCGCGAAAATTGCAAACATTAAACCTCGGGAAAGTTTCCCACTATGCGGTATCCGCAAGAATTTATGCTCTTGAATTGCATCAGTATATCCATTGTTCCAGTGTTTAGATTCACTCATGCATATTGCTGATGAAGTACATTTCAGTTAGGTGTGATCTCTCTAAGAGACGAGACGAGAGAAAAAGGAGAACTCAATAGACTATCTACATTGACCTTAAGTTATTAGCCTATTGAAACCACTGCAATGTGTGCCAGTGTGGATTGTCTTGTAGCAAATCTGCCTTCATTTGACAAATTTGTGCAACACCAGTAGTTGTGAGCTGGTGATTACATGGTGATGCGAGGTATGAATGTAACCATTACCCCCAGATTCGAGAGGTTGCTGCATACACAAACCACACATGGGCATTGTACCAGACCCTTTTCCCTTGAAAGTGGTCTGGCTACGCGAGACTATATGGTGGGTGTTGTGTGTGGTTATGTACACACACCTTTAATTGTTTGTTTTCACTTCTGAGTGAAGGCTGCTTTATAGTTTATTAATTGGCACTATGCAGACATAATAATTGGAATTTCAAGATTTATCACTGATATCTGTGTCATATTATGTTCTGTCTTTGTGTACGTAGATACGTCCACTGATTCAGGTCATGACGTAACCAATTCAGAGGATGTAGCATCTGACACCTCTTCCACCACCTTGTCAGTGTCTACTACAGGTATATGTAGTTATGCATATTGCTATGCGTATTTTGTTTTCAAAACCACATAACTATTCCAATCAATCCCTTGATATAGTAACAAATACCACTGAAATTAGCTAATTGGCTTCTAATAACTGACTTCATTCTGTTCTAGCAGCATCAAGAAGCAAGTCCATTGCTGAAAACATGCATAGCAAAATCCTGTGTTCTCCACTTGTGAAACATGACCATCTGAAAGTGCAGTGCAGCAGCCTTCTCTGTTGCATGAGCTGACAGATGTCAGCAGGTACTTGGGAACTGCACCATTGTGAAGAAAGTCCACTCCAGAGATGATGGGTAGCAGCACTTTAGGGAGCAGAAAGAGAATAAGTGTCAATAAAGGGCACATATTGTGTACATAGGAGATCAACCCCTTGCTATAGGTCCAACTCTTTCATCATGCATGCTGTTGTGGACTCGCACTTTTAAATGTAGATTATAATTTAAAACTGCTGCACGTCTCTAGTGCTACTGAAAAGAAATCAGATTATTTTCTATGTCCCGGTAAAATGCACCATGAATATTTGGTACAAAGGCGGGCTTTCCTGCTACGGCACATTGTGCACCAGCTGGTGGTGTGCTGTGCTAGCCGGCTTATGTACCATGGAGAGAGTGACGGCAGACAGTGTTTTTAATAAAACTCGTGGACTCGGGTCTCGTGCAGTAAATGCCGTATACCATCGAAGGCGTGTAGTAACTAGTACTTATTGTGCGGTTGACGATGACTAGATATTTTAATTGTCCATAACTTAGGGATAAATTGTGAAGTCCCAAGATCATTCTCATGCAACTGAATCAATTTCTCTCTGCAGCACTCTCATCCTCAGAGGATACTACTTCTACTGCTTCTTCCAGCAGCACGGCACCACAAGGTAACTGTACAGGCGTTTTATATATTTCACTTATTACTCTACAGCAATAATTTGCTAAGCATGGAGTAAAATTAAAGCTGCAATTATAGTGTAATTTTGTTGGGACTGTGGGCGTCAATTTGCAAACAGGGATGCAGACAGGGAGGTCTAACCATGCAGCACACAGCACCCATATGCCTCACATGTTTGCCCTCACCCATGTACTCATGCACACTCACTGCACACAGTCACATGCATGTGGCACACTATTTGTGTAATAGTAGAGAAAAGATAGTTGATAACAACTAGGCTTAATGTTAATGGGATATAAACTGTTTCTTACTGTCTCTCTATAGATGCCACATCCTCCGTGACCGATGAGTTGTCCACATCTTTACCTGGTAATGTTTCATCGACTGGTAAGTACGTACGTACGAATGAAATAGGGCATTAATGAATATGGAATTTCAAGGTTTCAACATTCGTTAGGAAGAGCTAATTAATGTTCACATTTCATGTTGACTACGTCATGGATACAATTGCATTATTGCACTAAAAAAGGTTCGGAAGTCAGCCAAGCCAGCAACTGGAAACAGTAATTGAATATGCATGGGGGTCAGCCATGGATCGAAGATAGGAAATAACAAAAATATAGGACTAAATAAGTGTTTAGCCTTAGTAACTCAATTAACATATTAGTTGTTTGACATACTAGTACAGTCATTTTGGGGCAGCTTGCAACACTTCTTGGTGGTGGTGGTGTATGCAATAGACATCCAAGTCAACAAGGTTACGGGCATTTAGGCATGTACATTAGTTGAAGGTTTCACATACACATACACATACACATACACATACACATACACAGTCATACAGTACTATATTATATTACTTGTAAAGAGTGTTACGTGCCACTCTAAATTGACCGTAATTCGGTGATGCTGTGCACAAACAGGCACTGAATCTCCTTGTACTGCCTTTCTTTGCTGTTATCTCAGCCCCAGTGATCACCCCTACACCCACTTCTGCAACCACCCCTCCAAGTAGGTGTAAGCATACAGGTTATTCGTTGCTGTGTGGAATTGAATTGGTGTTGAAGGTCAATGTGTCATTGTAATCTGGAAATTTGTGTATACAGTTTGTCATTGTACAGCGTGTAACAATATAATGGTATATAACACCCTGCTCTTACTGATTGATCGTGGAATGGAACGACTATTGCTTTTGTTTACTGTATGTTCTCAAATTTTTGGGTGCCCGCAATCACCTAAGAATTTGTCTTTTGCCAATTAAAAGCAGCTAGGTCAACGAATGAATTGAGGCTTGGCAGTTGAACCTAGGAGTTGACAAGTGTAGAACGATTTCTGCTGTGAATTGGAGATACCAAGTGCAACTGCAAAATGCCCATGACGGCACATTAGAGGTGACAATAAGGAATTAGAATATGTCATTCTTTGTCATCAATTAGAGGCCAACCGCAATGTACTGGAGCAGGTAATGAATAATTGAAAGGATGGAACATATATATTAAAGTACATATAATTGTATTACAGTAGATATAATTATATTAAAGTACATATATTTGTATTACAGTACATATGGTAGTCTGCAGGACTGATAGAAGATGAATTGGTAGTTAGTGAATTTTTATTTGATAGTTTGTACATTCCACATTTGCACTGCTGCTTTAATTCTGTCTCGCACTGAGCTTTGCGATCAAGCCGATTCACCATTTCAGAACGTCAGTGAATCTTTGTTTAATTGTTTACACAGCATTGACGCTGGAATAGTGGTGGGAAGGCAGTTGCTTGGTGCCATGAGAGTTATGGAATAATTCCTCTCATCTTGGGGGGAAATTGCTGCACTAGCCATGCATAGGCATTTTACCAGCCCTTCCCCCCCTGGAAGGGGACTGGCTATATACGTATAGGAAACTGCTATTCTACCGTGACTGTCTGTATACATGCACAGGCACACACTCATGAACAGGATCGCACAACATGCACACACTCATACATATGCGCTCAGAGACACACACATCTATACAGTAAACAGTCAGGTTTGTGACACTCCATAATTGTGTAGCAATTAATGTGGCACTTGTGATGACTTGCATATATCAAACCTGGGCTTGTATATATGTACTTTCCCCAGCAATCCCACCCACTGGAGTTTCGGACGACTCCGATGAAAAGCACACTGGAATATTGGCCATTGCAGTAACAGTTATGGTGCTTATGGTAATCTGTGGAGCTGTGTCTTTCGTGTACTGGAAGAGACACATGGTGAGTTGTACATGTAGGCATGCTCTCTGTCAAGGTGTGTGTGTGTGTATGTGTGTGTGTGTGCGCGCGCGTGTGTGTGTGCAGTGTGTGTGTGCGTGCATGTGTGTGTGCATTTATATGACACTAGCAGGAGCTGCTTTGCTGAGTAGTATACAGTATATGCCAGTATGTCAAGTGCTAAATACTGTAGTATTGGACTGTAGCCATTTTGCCATCCAGCCTCACATTTTGCAGATGTGAGGGTGGATTTGTGACTAATGTGCAGGCAGTGATGCAATAATATCAAAATAGCTGTTGCACATTGCACTGCTAGTAGGTTGTTTGTAAATTGTTTCATATGTCTGTCTTACACAGCTACGTGACTGGCTGATGGATAAGGATGTTGTGAAAGTGATCAAGAAGCAAAGGAGGGGCAAGGGCTACAAGTACAGCAAGCTCCCAAGGGACATCACCACCTCCATGAAGCACCTTGAGTGAACAGGAAGAAACATGATCTGAGAGCTAGTACAACGCAACATGATAGAAGTAGGCCATATTTTCAAGAAAACTTGCCTAGCAAGCATCTTCATGCATAAAAGTAGCTTTATTTTTGCATCTGCCAACCAACACTAAGCTTGGCCTAGTTTTTACACTGGTATACTTTTATAACTTTTGTACTGTTTCATGCTAGTAGTTTTGTAGTCTAGTCTAGTAGTAATTAATGTAACAAGTGGTGGTACAGCGGATTGTGAATTAGTTGTTGTGCATATGTTGTTAGAGTTGCATGCAAGTCACCTCTGAACTTTGACCTCACTTGGCACTAGTTGTATGCATGTAAGTGTGCAGGGGACCAAAACCATTGTTTAGTATGTAAATTGGTTACCATAGCAAATGGCGCGAGGTCAAAGCTCAGAGGTGAACGTGCATGAGCTGTGAGCTGAATATTAATGAAATGTGTGACAACCTCTTTAAATTATAACAGGTATAAATAATATTATTATAATTAAGTGTGCAATGCTACATTAGTGACATTCAGGCGCAGTAGCTGTAGTAGTAGTAGTAACTGTCAATGAAATTGTGAATGGCATAGTAGTTATACTGTTCACCCGACCTCAAACGTCATAATCTTATTACAATGCACCGAATCTCCGTTTGTGTGTTTGTTCGTTACCTCATAAAATCGGCGCCTTGTAGGGAATCGGCTCGAGACGCTCCGTTCCAGTTGAGGGACTGGGCGGCCTGTTCTTAGCGGGGTGCCGTTCACCTATAGCTGCCTTGCGGCCGAAGAGCGAGATGTCCTTCGTCCGTTCTCCGCGGGCCGACACGCCATTTATAAAATTAGCGACCCTTCCACTATCAGTCATTAGCGGACTTGATACGCGCCATGCCAGTTATTGGAGTAGAGGGACGCGAGCTTAGAGGGGTGCCGTTCACCTAGCTGCCTTGCAGCCGAAGAGAGCGCTTCCTCACTTTCCGCGGGCCGAGACGTCATTTTTTACTATTCTTGCAGCCCTTGACAACGTACAGTATTTACTACGTGATGTGCCGATTGCAAAGATGGCGGTGGTGCGTGTGCTAGTTTTGATCTGGCTGTTTATCCGGTTGCGAGTCCCGTGGTCAGAGCGCTCTGCGATTGTTTCTACACACCCAAGACATCCCTGTGAGCCCACTAACTTGGAATCGTACGTAGCGATCACTCAGCGGGGATTGCCGTTACCTGCCATCACCAGACGCGAAAGTCGGCAAAGAACCCGTCTGCTTAAGCAGTTCGGTAGCTGTATCTTCCGTCACCAGAGATCGCAGTATCTGTTACCCGTTCTTACCACCTGCCTGTTACTCTCTGGAGACGTTGAACTAAATCCTGGGCCCACGTTCAAGTTCCCCTGCGCGAGGTGTGAAAAACCTGTGAAATCCAATCAGAAGGGCTTGCAGTGCGATTCATGCGACCAATGGTTTCACTGTGCCTGCGAACATGTACCTATGGAGACTTACCTTGCCTTGGGTAATTGTGAGGATAGTTGGTATTGTGCTCGGTGTTCCTTACCTCCACTCTCTGAAAGCTTCTTTGGGTCTCCTTCTGTTTCACACCATGGTGATTACCCAAGTGCTGGATCTAATGAAGATGATCATGTTGTAGACTCTCCAGGACTAAAGGATGTAACGAAAAGACACAAGAATGGCTACCTTTTCTGTCACTTGAACGTGCGAAGCCTGCACCGATGTTTTGATGAGATTCATGATCACATTACTCCCATCAGAGATGGTAAGCTGTTTCTCTCTCTTAGTGAGACATGGCTGGACCCCAAACTTCCTGATGGAGTTGTGTCTATCCCTGGGTATTGTCTGTTCAGAAGGGACAGGGGAGGACGTGGTGGGGGTGTGGCCATGTACTGCCCTGATAGCTCTCGGTGCAAGAGGAGGGAAGACTTGGAGAGCAGTATCCTAGAGGCTATTTGGATCGAGACTCGCATCAACAGGAGAAAGCCGATGCTAGTTTGCACAGTCTACCGTCCCCCTGATTGTAGTTGCCAATTCTTTGAAGAGTTTTCAGCTATGTTAGACAACGCCAGCAAGGAGAGTAAGGAAATCTTAGTGATGGGTGACATGAACATTAATTACCTTTCTGATTGCACCATCTCAAGAAGAATGCGATCTATGTGTGAAGAGTTTAGTTTAACACAGATGATTACTGAGCCAACGAGAGTGACCCAGAACTCAATGACGCTGATTGACCACATCCTATCTTCTTATCCTTGTGGCTTCCTTGAATCTGGTTGTCTGGATGTTGGTGTTAGTGACCACCTCTTAGTGTATGCAGTTAAATTGGGTGAGTCGTGTCAAGGGCACAAGTTCAGGAATGTGCGAGCATACAGAAAGTGCAATATGGATGCATTACTGGAGGACCTCCAAGGTGCAAAATGGGAATCGGACAACCAGAGCATTGATGATATGTGGGATCAGTGGAAGAAGGTATTTCTTGGTATAGTTGACAGGCATGCCCCAATTGTCAGATGCAGAGTGCGCAAGGAATCTCTACCATGGATTGATGCCAATATCAGGAAGAATATGAGGAAAAGAAACCTGCTACATAACCGTGCAAAAAGGACCAGCAGTGCTGAGTTATGGGACAGGTACAGAAGTCTCAGAAACAAAGTTACGGGAGAATTGAGACAGGCCAAGCGTTCCTTTTTTGTATCACTGACATCCAAGTCTTCACGGAGAGGAACCTGGAAGCACTTGAACAGGCTTTTGGGTAGGGGCAAGGGATCTGCACCCGTGGCTGACCTAGGGCTTGGGAGCGATGTCACCAGACGTTTCAGTGATCACTTCTCCAGGGGTGCTTCCAGCTCTCAGGGTACTCTGCCACCTCCCGAGATGCCGCGGTACTCAACCTCTTTTAATTTTGATTCCATCTCTAGAGAGCAACTTGCACAGGCTCTAGCTAACCTTGACACCAAGAAAGCTACTGGCATGGATGGCATTAGTGCATGGTTGCTCAAAGCCACTGCTCCCGCAATATGTGACAGTCTGTGTGACCTCTTCAATTCAAGTCTGCAGCTGTCTCAGATCCCATCAGAGTGGAAAGCAGCCAGGGTCATTCCCATTCCCAAGACATCTAGGGCCAGATCTGTGGAGGACTTTCGTCCCATTTCCATTTTACCAATTGTGGCAAAGGTCTTTGAGTCCCTAGTCCATGCACAAGTGTCAAGGTACTTTGAGAAGTTCAATATGATGCATGAAGCACAATCTGGCTTTAGACCTTACCACTGCACCCAGGATGTCTTATTGAAAACTGTAGACGATTGGAGAAGCAGCCTAGAAAGGAATGAGATTGTTGGTTCGGTCTTTATTGACCTAAGTAAGGCGTTTGACTCTATTAACCACTGCCTGTTGCTGCAGAAGCTTGCATTGTATGGTTTCCGGGATGAATCCCTGGAATGGTTCAAGAACTACCTGAGTGGAAGAAGACAGAGTGTGGCATACGGAGATGAGATGTCTGAATGGGTGGATGTGAGTATGGGAGTTCCACAAGGGTCCATTCTGGGACCTCTACTTTTCACCATCTTTGTCAATGACTTGCCAGCAACTCTGCATAGTAGTAAGGTCATGTTGTATGCGGATGACACGACAGTATACTTTGCAGACCAGTGCAGTCAAAGGGTGGAAGAGGTACTCTCAGAAGATCTTGGACGGCTGGCTTCATGGATAACTCTAAATGGCCTGAAAATGAACTTACAAAAGACACAATTCCTCTGCATGTCCAGGAGAAGCAGAGAAGGGGAGGCCAAAGGAATGCAGGTGAAGGTGAATGGTGAAGCAGTAGAGATGAGTGAGGAGGTGAGGTATTTGGGGGTGACTATTGATAGGAAACTGAGCTGGAGGAAGCATGTAACCAGTGTCCAGAAGAAGTGTTTCTCCATTTTGAGTCTCCTCTTTGCGGTCAGAAAGTCCCTACCCACAGAACTGAGGAAGCGGCTCTACTTGGCTTTAGTCCAGCCACATCTGGACTACTGTGCTGTGGTCTGGGCGGAGTGTGATCAGGTGGATGCCAGGAAACTAGACAGTATTCAGAGAAGGGGAATGAGAATGATTCTTGGAGAGAAATGGGACTGTTCGTCTGCAGCCATGAGATCTAGGCTGGGGTGGATGACACCAGAGAATAGACGAAGAATGATGAGGATGATTGTGTTGAGGAGATGTTTAAGAGGAGAATGCCCCACCTACCTTAGGAAATTGCTTCAGACAAATGAGGATCTTGGGCGACGCAGCTCGAGAAGAAATAAGGATCTATACTTACCAAAGCCTAAGCCAAACTGGTTGGGCAGATCTTTTACTTACAGGGCTGGCCAAGATTGGAACCAGCTCCCCCTAGAGATCCGGGAAGCAGACGAGCAGGCATTTAAGGGGAAGATCAGCCAATACTATATGGACTATGCTGTTTAATTATTATCATTAATTTTTGCAATGACAATTAATTGACAATTTACTGTAAGGACTATTCCCTGTGAGTTTTGATGTGTATTCAGTTTATTGTATCTTCTGTGTTTGGGTCCCCCATTCATACCAGCCAGTGCTGAAGGGGTTACCCTATAATAATAACAATAACAATAACAATAACTCCGCCACAAGAATGTGACGTCACTTTCTGGTGGTGTCGGTGCATGCCAATGTTACTAATTTAAGGAATTACACATTTGTTACCATTAATTACATACACCAAATTGCAGGCATAGCATTGTCCCTTACTATGTGCACTGGGCTCCACTTGCTGGCTGGCACTCTATGCACGGTACAACCTGATTAATGCTGCCCCATGCATACTCGTATGCCGTGCATGCACAAATGACGTTGAAGATACCAGTGTACTGCCCAGCTGACCTCAACACACTGTCACACAACATGCTGGCATCAGCAGACAGGTGTCGGTGTGCTGTTGTCGAAGCGCCAGAGCAGAGGAGCCTGTCAAAGGTGGTCTTTCCTGCTTATATAAAATGGAGAGCCAAGTAAGGGTGGTACTAGAAGTACTTTAGGTATTTCTAGTACCTAAACCCTGCACGAGTAGAGAGCTACTGCATGGGACCCTTTGGGCACTTCGCACCCGCAGGTCTTGTGCAGTAAATGCCGTATGCCATCGACGGCGTGCAGTAACTACTATTTACTAGTCCAATGCAAGGCATTGTGGGGGCGAGCGGGAAGTTCATTTGTTTTTGTCCTCAATGGTTTTATTTTTTATTATTATTATCAAGAACATACATGCACACATGCGTACAATTGCACCAGGATTTAGTTAGAAATTAGTTGTAGCCCATGCTGTCATAATAATATTGCCTGCAGGCAGATGGGTGGGGTCTGGGTATGACTACAGCTGATTTCAGAATGGTTGGCCAAAATGGCAAATGGCAGAACCGCCAAATGGCCTGACCTCATGATCACTAGTAGTTTTGCTGCTTGCTATTACATCACGCCTATTGTTTAGTATTGCCATTTGCTGTGACATCACGTCATTTGCCATTTGCCATGTTGGCCAGTCATTCTGAAATCAACTGTACATCTGAACAGCCAGGAACTGGCAGCTGCGGTGTGCTAAATATTGCCCAATCCCATAATATAGCCAGCAAGAGTAAGAGAACTCAACTATCAAAGCAACAGGACACCTCCCACCTGGCCCATACAGTCCGTGTATGGCTAAACCGGCTGGTTCACCTTCACTATCTTGACAGTCACCTGTCCAGCAGAAGAGTACACTAAAAGCCGGCACCAGAGACTGCGTAATTGCACCAGCGCAAGAGACAAAAGTATCCCGTCACAGATGCGGCTGTAGCAAGCAAGCGTAAGAGACCTTAACTACGTACCAACCAGAGACTGCGTAATAGCAATTGCGCAGGAGTCAAAAGTAGCCCGTCACAGAGGCGGCTGTAGCAAGCAAGCGTAAGAGACCTTAACTACGTACCAACCAGAGACTGCGTAATAGCAATTGCGCAGGAGTCAAAAGTAGCCCGTCACAGAGGCGGCTGTAGCAAGCAAGCGTAAGAGACCTTACTTACGTACCAAAGAGGGTTTACTATTGCGCAAACGCGCGCGACAACCCCTGAACTATTGCACAATGCAGCGACGTACCAAAAAACTATTGCGCAACCGCGACGTACCAAACTTCCGGTTTTCGCACCACCCAGATGAGAGGGGCTTCGCTTCGCTCGCCCCAATTACACCATAATGTATATGGCAGCTACAATGCTAACACCTTATACAACTTATGTTTTGATAATATTGACAATGTGCATGTGCAAGCATGCATGTCACTATAATACATGCATAGTATCCTAAATAGCAACCATTCATGCACTTCTTCTGACAGCGTTGTGAAATCAATCTAGATGACAGCAACAACCAAGGAGATAATTATAAGCGACAAATGTGAGTACTCGGTACAAAGCAAGGCGTGCATGCTGACATACAAGGGTATGTACACACACAAGCTGCAACCAACACCCATTCGTGAGCACTGCAATGTTCATGTATGCATATATGTACATGCTGATGGCATAAATTAAGCTCCCACACGCAATGAATTAGGTAATATCTATACTGCTATATCCCCGTGGCAAGAAGGAGATACAGCCACCATCCATATAACATTATAGCAGAAGTATGTCCTGAAGGGAAGACGTTGCCAATTATATCTGGATCCAAGTCCTCAATTGCAAATTAACTGGCTTGCTGTGCATGTGCACGCCACTTTGAAATAGAACAATACCAGCTACAGTGGCATTCCTCATGATTGATCAGGGAGGTGAACAACGCATGAGGCAGGTTAGTTGATATTTCGGCCAAAGCCAGCATCAAAGCTACCCTGAAGGCATGCAGTTGCAGTATATATCAGTAGTATTTTGCCTCAAAGTATAATTATATAGCACTACATGTCATGGACAAGTCCATTTAGACACTGCATGAAAAGGTCTACAGAAAGTGATGACACTCTTCAATGGATAGATTTAACTTGTCTAAAATACACATGCATGCATGCAGCTGCTCCTTAATTCATATTCATTTTAGCTATGCTTGCATACAATTTGCCATAATAGCGTCATGGATACTTTTGCCATGTCAATGTTATTGTTACTAATGCATGTGATTGTTAACACATTATGTTAGTGTTTACCATCTGTGCATATATGCCGTCTTACTGTCTGGGGTATGAAATCATTCTATATATTCTGCCGACTTCTCTTCTTCATTTCCACAGTCCTTCTTCTCTACTTTCCTCCAGTTCTGTTGTCTTCCTGTCCTCCTTCCTCCTGTCCTGTTAGCCTGTTATTCTAGCTTGCTGGACTGTATCAGGTCTCGATTCCGTGGCCACTATACTACAAGCCCTCAAACTGTACTGCAGTGTATGACAAATGGAGGCATATACAGTTGGCTACTAATACATTTACTTGTGCCATGTCAATGTTATTGTTACTATTGTGATTGCTTATATATTGCATGTTATTGTTTACCATACTGCTCACCTTATTAATTGCATTTCTGCTCTCCCACCATCCAGTGTCCTTCAGGCATAAGCTAGCTACTTCTGTGCCATGCTGTCTTAACTAGTACTACTGGGTAACTATAGCTAGCTATGAAATTCCTTCTACTCTGCTGATCTTTTTTCTTTTTCACAGCCCTTCTCTTCTGTTGTCCTCAGTCTTCTCCACTACATGTCTTTCTGTCCTTCTGTCATCCTGTCCTGCCTTGTTAGCCTGTTATTCAGTTTGCTGGGCTGTATCAGCTCTCCCGCTACTACTATACTAATATTTTATACCTTTAGCTATATTATTAAACACATATAATTGCTGTACAATTTATGATGTACAACTTACTATGTATATGTATATATTTTTTCAGTTTTATTATCAAACAGTATTAGAGGTGTTAATATTTATATATGAAAACATGATATGCTATATATATTATATTCATGAGTATTACATCATTTTGGAGCCACCTTGCTTACTCACGTGCCCTTGCCCGTGAAAAGGCAATGGAGTACTTCTTTCTCTCCCTTTGTCTGGTAGCCTTCTGGACTGGTGGATCGTATGGTGAAGGTTAGTGGACTAAGTCTTGTGAAAGTTCAGCGAGTTTCCAAACGCTGGTTGTTAGCTAGCTAGTGCCAATTGTGACCTCGCATTAATAATCAAGCAGGAAGTGGTTTTATTATACTGTTTTGTGTCCATTCCGCACTAGAACGGTGGGTTGGGCCACCTGGGCGCTCTCTGTGTGAAATTAAATGTGTACATGCCAAAATGTAGTCACACATGGCCCATAGTTTGGATGGGAAGGCCTGTCGAGGATTTCAGAACCTCTGCCACAACATGGCAGAGCGCAGACTGAAAAGTCAAACCAATTCACAGATTCTGTATCATATCCTGGCTCTATAGTGCGTGTGTGAGTAAAACATGCATGATGTGGGATGTTCTGTGGAGAAGAGTGACACTAACCTGAAATTGATGGTTGGCATTGAACGAGTGGCAGATTTATAGTTAGGGGCCTAAAAGTGATCAGGTGCACAAAGAACCTGATTGGGCTTCTAGGTGAAAAGCACAAGTTGTTGATTATTGTTTGTGCATGCATGCATGAAGAGTATTTATTTAGATAACGCGTCGTCGTCAGTACCTATAGCAAGGATTTACTAATCAGATGAGGTGTCAATGATTGTGAAAGTGTGTGGCAACCTATGTCACCTCGGCTGAGCCCAACCTAGTGCTACTTTGCTAGCATCATTCTAAACCATTAAATTAATGCCCATCATGGTTCTAATGTGACAGTTACCCACAAGAGAGAATCGTCCAAAAGCCATACCCTGTACCTTCTCTAAGAAAGGAAAGGAAAGCAATTCAAGCTGAAGAATGCACAACTACGTACAAGTCTACAAGTATGTTTGTAATACAAAGGTGTGTATTCCCTGTGTGTGGTACTCCTGTCTATGTAGTGGAACAATGAGCCAATGTCAGCTGAATGTTGGCACAGTCTATGTGTAGGGACAGATCTACACCTTCCTACATATAGTACACAACTCTACTGGAAGTATAGGTAGCTGTATGTGTAGAAGCTACCTTGCCAGGTGGGTTTAACCCGCTTGTTAATGTGGACTAAACCATCTGTGCAAACGCAAATAATCCCGATTAGACCTATTGTGATTCACGAATGAATGATAAATTTAATCTTTGCGTTTGTAAAGAACCCCACTCAAATCTACAGAATACTCATTTTCTTGTATTTTTCAGCATCATATGTATTTGCGATTATCATGAATTAGTACCTATTGGCATTGTTAGAATAACGTCTTGTGAAATATACTGTGCATAAATTAATGTATGTAAACAGGAAGCCATTCATGATTACAGGAATGTGATGCAGCCTTCCAAAATGGTCATTCACGAAATAGTTGTCTAGCACATGGTGTTCTGTAGAGCAGTTGATGGCTTCCTGTAGGGCCACCCTTTGATCTTGTGTCCATGTTTTGATACAGTTGAGTTAGGAGGTCTCTTGCATGACTGTGGTTGACAGTGTTTACACTGTGGTAGCTGTACTAATATGCTTGTGGGTAGTAGCAGTACTGTGTATTGTGTAGTACATATAGCCACCTCAAACCAACCTAAATTATACATTTTTATAATAGTCAAGATTACATTAGCAGCAGCAAATTGAATGCATGCTATATACCAGGCATTGCATCAACAAATCCTTGGGTCTAAAGTTTCTGTACCATATTTTATGTATTGTATTTTGAAGTGGTGTGGGTGGTAAAAACTTCATCACAATGTTTGATAAGCTTAGTCTTGGTGGGTGAGCTGCGCAGTTGTCAATGATTAGGAGAACAGTACAATGTGCTCTAGAAAGCTTACTGTTCCATTTTGTCAGGTAGTCTTGAAATATGTTTCCTGTCATCCAGGCAGTACGATTGGCAGTGTATTCAAGTGGTAGGCTGCGCACTCCTTTGAAGCAGCGAGGTGATTGGACTTCCCAATGACTAGCAAAGGAAGTTTCTCACCTGCCATGCTGGCTCCCACAAGTACAGTCAGACGTTCTTTTGATTTCTTCCCTCAGCTGCACTCCTGTCCTTTTATTTCTAGTGTCTTGTTGGGCTTCAACTTGTAGAACAAGCCTGTTTCGTCCAAGTTATACACGTCTTCTGGTGAAAACGATGCAAAGGTTTGGGTAGTGTGATGTCAAGCCAGTTTTCAGTAACTTCAAGAGATACAGTGCGTTCCTCCCCACAAATCTTTTTGAAAGTGATGCCATGGTGTGCCTTCCATCTATCGATGAAGCCTCCTGTGGCCTTGAAAGAAGAATCACCTAGAGCGGCAGCCAACAAGTCTGCTTTGGCAAGGAGAAGTGGACCACTTACAGGTACGCCATTATTTCTTGCTTGCGTGAACTGCTGAAGAAGGGCTGCATCCACATCCTTGTGATTGGCAGATCTGAAGCGTTCGGAGTCGTTGCTATAATCTGACTGGAAGACTGGAACTGCCGCTTCAACGCGTCCCTATTCTTCCAAATTTTACTCACTGTACTTATTGCAATGCTGAGCTGTTCTGAAATGTGACTCTGCTTCGTCCCTTCCTCATTCTTTGAGATAATCTGAATCTTGTCCTTCAAAGAAATAAATTTCTTCTTGCTTGCAGCCATCACTGTACGTTCTAACCGAGGTGCTAGCACATGGGGCAAGTGTCATAATGACATACTAACCGAGGGAACGTCATATCTGGGTACATGCTATGCAAGGTGTTTTGTTAACAAAGGAATAGGAGGCATCCTATGTCCTCAGTGGTTTGTACAGTATGTACTAACCGAGGGAACGTCTTATCCAGGTTTGTACTAACCAAGGCTGACTGTACTCTCTTATATAGGTGCTAGCACATTTCCCAGTGTGTAGCACAGGTTGTGCAACTTATGCTAGCCGTGCACCTATAGTCATTACCACGTTTAAGTGCATGGGGAGTTCTATGGCAAGCTACAGGAGCCCAGCATGGAGACTCTGATGCCATACCCCATCTCTCTCATCTCACGGGTCTTGCAAACCCATGCATAGATGAGTACTCCTACTGCATCGATCATGATCACGTGGGAGCCTTGTGACTGGGGATACGAGACTGGTATCTCTGCTGAAAATGGGGCAACTGGCCTTGTTGCCTCCTGCTTGCTTACAGCATTAACTAGTCCATGTAGACAAGTCTTGGCTGTTCTAATACGTGTGTTTGTGTATATGTCTCCATGTTTGCATCCTTGTGCATGCACATGCATGTGTCTTTGCTCAGGGTAAATGCAAATTTAGCAAAATGACCAAATGTTTTAAGCACTGTGTTGTACTTTGCGTACTTGCAACACTGTCTAGCAGATGAACAATATGAAAGCCTATGATAATGTTATACCAATTTATTACATGTATAAATGTATAATTATGGTGACATTGATTATCACAGCAATTGCACATAAATTTAGTATTCTCATCCCTTCTTAAGCTTCTTTTTCTTTCCACTTTGTCAATTAATTGAAGGACATTGAGCAGGATCCACATCTAACTCTTTCTACCTCCCCTCCCTTCCATCTCCACTTATGAATGCAAGTGTAGGGCTTGATATTTGACATCTGTCGTCGTCTATAATTCTACAGTCCAAGATCTAATGTATTATATATTATGTACAAGGTTTGCTGTAGTTTTACAAGAAAGATCAAACTAGTATATATTGATGGCCTGTTTGTAGAAATGGAGACAACTGCCTCAGCTCTGCACATGTATTGCCCCTCTGTTCCCATACAGTGGTACACAAGCCTAAAGTATCACAATACCCTGAGTCGGTCAACATTGGGGATGTGGTCAATTTAACATGCACAGTTACCGTTCCAGGGGGGTTGGGCAAAATGGCAGACAAAGGGATAAAGTGGATGTATGGCAATGGTACTACTGTAGATGGTGAGAGTGACTGGGCAGAAATAGACCAAACAATAATGGATAAGGACAAGAACAAAGCCACAAGTGTGTTACACCTAACAACTGAAGGAGACCATTGGCCAAAGGTATTATGTCAAGTTACCTACCATGACAAGACGATTGCAGTACTTCTCAGTGACATCTTTTGGATTAATCTCACAGGTGAGAGTCAGTGACCTGATTGTGATAATTGTTGTTACAACTATGGCTGAAATTTGCACCACTTTGTAGACATCTTATTTGGTTGAAAAGTCCTAGATTGCTCACCAGTACGTACATTGCTACTTAGCCTCGTCCCCAGGCCGTCTGCAATAATTAGCGTGGGCGGGAAGGGGACGGCCTGGTGTACACTGTTGCGATTGTGCAACTTTTTCCCCCAAAAGAAGGGGAACGGAATCTGACACGCCAGTATATTATCCATATAACGTTCAAGGGCGGATTCAGTGAAGGCGCATTCATACTCTATTTTTGTGTGTCGGCCTGCCTGACATCGCACTGAAATGTGAGCAGCTGGCTGCCACTCTTCTCTTGTATGAGCGGGAGGACGTTTACTTTTGGCTACCGAGGGACTGTTTGGGATTTCCACTCGCTACAAGGTGCTGCCTTTTTTGACATTAAATGTGGTGGTAAGCTGCGAAGTGTAGCTAGTCGGTGGACCTTGCGCAGTGTGTTTGCGATGAGCTGGGGTTTCGTTCGGCAATTCTGACAGCAGACTGTCGCTTTCCTAGAATGACATCAACAGATGCTAACTACAGCTTCCTGGAACATCTCCCTTCAACCCCACTGGGCTGAACAAGGCATTGGGGTGCTTGGGGATAATCTCCGACAAGCAAATGCAACACGTACGAAGTCTCGCGGACATTTGGCACCGAGATATATAAACGCGCCATCTTATGGAAGAGTGACGTCATCATAACAGTGTGTACCAGGCCTTTTTTTCTTCCCATGCAATTAACGAGAAGGGCCTGGGGACGAGGCTAATTGCTACTGTGCCAATACATGCATGTGGACTGTTGCTTTCCCTGGTTGGCTTTCCCTGTGTTACCGTCTTCAGTGCATCTAAAGAAACCTATTCATGGCCTTCAATTTTTCCTTGTCACTGCCGTTTGGTTAGTTTCACTGAAGCATGATAATACATTAAGATAGGAGTAGCCATTTAAATCTTGAACATTCCTAAATAGACGTCATGAGCATGACGTCTAGATAGTATACAGTGAGCCTTTGTCCCAGCTTTATATCCGTAATATATTTAATCTTTTCCAGTCTGTGCATTTGTTTGTTCGTTTGCTTGTGCGTGGCATTAAAAATGGGCATTTGATTGGACAACGCAATGATGTCACCGCAAATTATACATGGCCGCTCTGCCAGTGAGCATGTGCCTCGCAGCCAGCTGTCTCTTAAACACTCAGCACTCCTCAGTTTGGGGCTTCCAGGTGCAACGCGCACTTGTGTAGAAGTTTACTGTTATTATCTGGTGCAATGGAGCTGCTCTGGCTATCGCTATGTGGGGAGTTTTGTTTCGCTATTTGGGTACTTTAGCTGTCTGTGTTCTAGGCTGTTGAAAGCCCTCTCTCTATTGCGAAGTAAGCTTGCTTGGCTTTGGCACTGCCTTATTGGCTAAGGAGAGACATAACCACGCAATACTTTTAACATGGTGTATAGTGTGTAGCTATATGTATATTTGCATGCAAGTGCATGACAGTGGCCAACGTCAGTGTAAACAAGGTCAGCACTATACCCAGGCAGTGTCACCCAGCTGCAATCCCCCAAATGGTGATGGATGGCCTGCGTTGTCCACTTGGCGACGTGACATGGAGCAAGCGCTGCCTTCGGCTGCGCTTGCTTGTATAAATTAGCAACTGTGTACATACTGAGTTACTTATTGTGAATAATGAGCCAGTCAGTGAGTGCATCAGTATTTTTCTCCTGTATAGTTGTTTCAAATGTGCTTATTTACCCAAGAGACAGTACTGCTGAGCAAGGTGACCAAGTGAACCTGACTTGTGCAGTTGAAGGAAGCTTCATTCCTCTGGACAACCCATGGAGTGACTCAAACGGCCCACTGGAGGAAGCAAACGTTAAAGTGTCCCGAATTCCACCACAGTCAACTAGTGGGGTAGTAGTGTGGATTCTTCAGTTTTTGAATGTTTCTTCTCGACATTTTGGTAATTACACTTTTCGTGTGCCAGGTAGGAAGGAAATATCAGCTTCTATAACACCAAAGATTAACCCAGGTGAGCGCATCCTTTGTTTTCTTAGCAATGCTGTGCGCATTTATCGGACAAGCTGTTTTGCCATATACAAAATGCATCCCATGGCTGTGCTTGTATAAAACCTCCCTTGTTTTGTGTGTATATATGCGTGCATGTTCAGTTAATCTATTTAGACATGTACAGACCACCGTTTGTGCAAACTTGTACAATGATGATCTGTTTAGTTTGTTCTTTTTGCCCATACTGTATGTACAGATGAAAGAGTTACCCCCGCTGCAAGCACAGGCACAACAGGTGAACATTATATTGTACTTACTATGGCTTGTATAAAGTATTCACCGTGCATGATACACAATGTCATGTAGTTGTAATATATTACTTTGTTCCCATGCTTCACTGTGTAGATACGGTTGTGCATGTGTAGTTCTCTCTTTCATTTAGAATTTCTTGAATTTCTTTGCAGCACTACCTCCGGCTCCTAGCCAACAGCTTTCTCTGAAAGGTAAACTGGATTGACAAGCCTTACATGCATACATACACATATACGTACACACTTCTTCTTCTTCTTCTTGTCTCCTTGCCCACAAGAGGGTGTAGGGCAGGGCCCAGGCTGAAGCCTGCGGCCTTGTTTCCCAAGCCAAGTTGGTCAAATAAGGGTTAGCTGGCTAGGCTCATGCCGACGTCTCTAGGGTTGAGTGGCTGCTGGGTGCCATAGCCATCAAAATGGCTGTCGAGGGTCACCTGGTCGACAGAACACCGTAGCCGCCAGTGGCCGTAATGGTCGTTCTGTCTCACAGCCAGCCCAAAGGACCCCAGGGGGTGTGGTGGCAGGATGGAGTTGACGGTGTAGGGCCGTTACGAGCTTCGCCAAGCTGCGATGGTCTCAGGACAGAATCTCGTGACAAAAGTGGCATTCGCCGCCGAAGTAGAGTTGTGAAGTTGGCGCCACAGGTGTCCTGTGTGCAGGCAACTACATTCTTCGGCAGAACACCAGCCACCTCCGCGTGAAATGCCCGTCACTGCTGTCCCCTTGAACGACCTCGTGGCTCCTACACCGCCATCTTGATGACATTGCACACACACACACACACACACACACACACACACACACACACACACACACACAACACACGTGCGCGTGTGCACATACACTCACACACACACATACACACACGCACACACGTACACACAAACACACACACACATGCACATGCACACACACACAACACACGCACACACATACACATGCGCACACACACACACACACACACACACACACACACACACACACACACACACACACACACACACACACACACACACACACACACACACACACACACACACACACACACACACACACACACACACACACACACAAGCATAATCTGATGAAATTCTTTGCGTGCATATATATTATGGAATGCTGAGTTGGACATTTGAAATATCCTTGATATTGTTGGATTTCCCAAGCTTGCCCTGACATTGTACCATTCAAACATGTCACCAATTTACATGCATGCTCACAAGCACATAACTGTGTAAATACTTGAACATGCATCTTGTCTGTGTCTTGACCATTTTCCTAACCATAGCTATTTTTGACAGTCTTTAGACCTGTTTATTGGTTTATTACTAAACTTTTTGTCTTGTGGTAGATCTCCTCAACCACCTTGTTAACCTAAGTTGCTCATCTCCTGACCTCGATCAAACGGAAACAGCCACGGCAGTACCTATTGGAATGACTGCCACTGTCAGCTGTACCGCAACCTTTCCAAATGAGGTCAATATGACAGATGCTAATACATATTGGCAGGATGATGATGAAATACCTCTAACCAAGAGCTACAAAGGTGTGGTAAATATTTCTGTATCAGAGCCAAGTGACTACAGTATTTCCAGTGTGCTGCAGGTGCAAGCCTCTGTTATCAGTGGCGCTAAATGGCCGAAACAGTTAACATATGTTGCTGATGTTGTTCTGCCTGATGGAGGTGAATTCACATTGAAAAGCAAGCCTTATTTTATCAATATTGTTGGTGAGCTGCTTTTGACCTTCTATCATACAGATGCATTTGTTTGTTCCAGTTACTATAATGTGCATGAATGTAAGAGTACGTACATATGTGTGCATGTGCTAACACACTTGCAGACATGCATCTGTGGGACAATATGCATGCAGGGATAAAGTTAAATTAATCATTTGCAGATACATATATAGCAGAATCAATCAGTCAATATGCTGTTTTGGCCTCGTAAGCCTTCATCAGCTGCTTACAAAACAATATATTTGAGTGCAGACCAAAGCATGCATACTGAATTCTGCCACGTATCTGTTCAAGACCAATTCACCAAATTCACATTATCTACCGATTGTTATGTCTGGTAAATGTATAGCACAATAGCATGTATCAGACATTAACATATGGATGTGCATGTGTGTGAGTGCTTGCCTTGTGCACATGCACCTGTCACACCCTGTACTTGTGTATTCTTTCGGTACACAGTTGCAACGAATGTCAGCGTGTCCAATGAAGTTGTGGATGTGAAACTGGGAGAGAACTGCACGATTACTTGTACTGCCACAGGAGACAACGTCCCTTCCACTACCCCTTGGTGGCATAAAGGCAAACTGTTCAATGCCAATGATGATGATAGCATAACTGTCAACACCGTGCCATTGCAAGACACCATCGGAGTAATGTCAACTATTACCTTTGACAAGTTGACGGAAGATCAACTAAATGGCAGCTACATTTGTCAGGCGGAGAATGAAAATGCCGCTGTTACCCTTGTGAAAGCTGGTAGGTGGAATGTGAAGTGTCAATATGTTAAGAATGTGCCAGATACTTCCTTTCATCAGGTATATGGAGAGTCTGGCTACTCTGTTTCCTTGCATGGACCCTTGGCCAAACCACTGAATTGGTTTCAGTGTTTAGCAGGCTCCAGGAGATATGAATGTGATGTTATGCGGGATGACCCCCTCCCCCCGCAATTTGAACCAAACTGTAGATGATGTTACTTATTAGACTTACAATTCAACTGTATGTGTGTTGTAGCTGCCTGGAGCAAACTTGCATGATGTGATGCAAGGCAACTACGTAAACCACTTTGTGACTTGACTTCAAAGGCTGAAGTATAAGTTTAGCTGGCATAGTCACTCCACTTTTGTTAAGTTTTGATAACTTGCTGAGTGACGGAGTCTTCCTCTGTAAATGATCCACCACTCTATGTATGTACTTGGAGAATGAATGAGATACGATTAATGTGTGTAGCTGAATATTAAATCTAATCACATGTGCATAAATAATTGGTACTGGTGTTTTTCTATTTTGTACACAGTTCCACTGTCAGTTCAAGTCCGCCCTAAGGGTGAGACTAACGTGAAAGTTGGAGAAGCTTTCACAATTATGTGTGAAGCTACAGGAGTCAAAATCCCTGCTACGAGTGGCCCCATAGCTAGCCCTTGGATGTATAAAGGTGATGTGGTTGAGGAAGACTCTGGTGCTAAAACATTTGTCACCACTGTGCCATTGCAAGACGCCACTGGAATTATGTCCAATATTACCTTTGCACCGTTGGCGGCCAATCAGCTTGGTAACTACACCTGTTGGGCGGGCAGTGAAAGTGACACTGTAACTCTTGTGGAAGTTGGTAAGTGGTCTGTAAGTTGTCATCATGTTGTGTAGCAGATCCTATACAGTACGTGCAAGTACTAGTTTCTGCAAAAACATCAGTCATTGACTTATCACTGTATACCAGCGGAAACCTGCAACTTTCATATTTTATCTACATGGATGCCAATGTATTTGTGCTAGGCTACCTCCCTGTAATAGGCTGAAATTGTATATGTGTAGATATGTGTAGCTGAATGTACTGTACGCCATGTGCTTGCTCTTATGTTTGCAAGGCTTGCTAGGAACTTGGCCTTTGCCAAAATCTTTTCTGCCTTTTGAAACAAATTTGTGCAAAACACTATCTGTTGAGAAGTAAATTACATCATTCATTTCTGCTCATCAGGTAATGACCTATTCCCTGCACGTATCCACTCAGACAGATTGAAAAGAGAGGCAGTGATGTATGCCTCCTATAGAAAGACAAACAGTTTGCAGCAGGTTTAGCCAAAGAAGCACCTAGCTGATTATTCATGCAGTACTCTTCTTGAGTGTGGGCATTAAAAGAAATTACAGTACTAGTAGTGAACAACTTGGAATTCTTAAGTTCCTTAAGAAGAGACATGTTTGGCTGTACTGACTGTACTTCTGCATACGTACCTGAAATCATCTATCATCCACTCTGTGTGCACCTTTCTATCCTGAACCACAGAAGAATCCGCTGACACTGCAGTACCAACCAATGGAACTACAACAGCTACGCCTGTAGCTACCACAGGAAGTACTGAGGCTCCTACAAGTAAGGCATGCACAGTCACAACTTCTTTAACTTCCAATATCCATCAGTTGGAAGACCAAATGTGTGCACGAACACATGCACACATGCACACATGCACAAACACACACACACACACACACACACACACACACACACGCACACACACATGCACACACTTGCACACACACATGCACACATGCACGCATGCACACACACAACTAGAATTTATGTATGTACAATACTTTTAGGGTTTTCTCCCAATTGCACAGTACTCAAGCTCATTAGATGAATACAGTACTGGAGTCGCAATTGTCTCATTCTTTAGAGCTTGAAGAACACATGCTTAAGTTTGAAGCCACTATTCCCATATTGATAACATGATGGAATGTGATTTGTGTAGGACAAATGTATGTATGCATACCTTTTATAGGTAATGGCTCTGTGGGAACAACTGCTATTGCCATCGCTGTTATAGTCCTTTTAGTACTCTGTGGAGCTGTGTCTCTGGTCTACTGGAAGAGACAGATGGTGAGTTGTATAGTGGGTTGTATTTTCTACAAGCGTATTCACACATGTACGTATTAAGCTTCTCAACCAGTGTACAGCTAACTAGTGTATGTATGTAAGAATAGTGGTCTCATTGTGCCTGTGCAGTGGCTGCGTGCACCTACCACACATTCATCAGTACACGTGGTGCTAAAGCAAACTGTTCCCCTTTCCAGGGGATGCGGTTGCCACGTTACTGAACTTCTTGTCCTTAAAT
Source organism: Ianthella basta (assembly GCA_964019415.1). Classification (NCBI taxonomy): domain Eukaryota; kingdom Metazoa; phylum Porifera; class Demospongiae; order Verongiida; family Ianthellidae; genus Ianthella; species Ianthella basta. Next base: position 1,963,333 of record OZ025878.1, read on the forward strand.
TCTGTTGGGCCTGAAACTACATACCGTATACTGCAAAATTTTCATGACCTAACAATTTCGTGAATCGCTGCCAAAATGGGGTTCAGAAATGTTCGCCAATAAAAATTTCACGTAGGAGACTGTACAAAGGTGAAGATAAAAGCCCTTTTAGTGTAAATAGCAGGAGCAATCGAGAAATCAAGCAAACGAAAGAGCTACACGCTGTTTGTTGATTCGCCATTTTACTATGACATCATGCGCATACACAAGTTATTATTATACCATAAGCATTATATTCATATAAAATTTGCAATTGAAATTTTCGCAAATTTGCTCCATTTGTGAAATTCACAAAATATATTGGTTGCAAACATTTTGTGATATATGGTACCTCTGAAATAAGGACACCTCTCTAATGAGGACAGTGCCTACTGTCCCAGCTACATAGAGATGTGTACAAAACTACCTCTGAAATAAGGGCATCTCTCTAATGAGGACAGTGCCTGCTGTCCCAGCTACATAGTGATGTGTAAAACTACCTCTGAAATAAGGGCACCTCTCTAATGAGGACAGTGCCTGATGTCCCACCTACATAGAGATGTGTAAAACTGCCTCTAATATGAGGACACTTGGGCCTGTACTAATGGGGCCCAAAAGCATCTAGAATTTGCTACACTTTTCGGTGGAAACAAACCTACTTATGTACAGTAAAATGTATTAACCTGTATCTATGTACTGTGCTGTATTTCTGTGTGAGATGTGTTGTATGTTGCTGTTGTGTATGAGGTGTCTTACGCTGTGTCCATTCATGTAATACACAGCTGCGTGACTGGCTGATGGATAAGGATGTTGTGAAAGTGATCAAGAAGCAGAGGAGGGGCAAGGGATACAAGTACAACAAGCTCCCAAGGGACATCAGCACCTCCATGAAGCACCTTGAGTGAGCAGGAAGGCAAACATGGACTGAGAACTAGTGCAGCGTAACATGATAGAAATAGGACTTTTAGCATTTGCTCTTAAGAACACTATAAGCTCCTAAGAGTACGGGCCCGGGAACAATGAAACTTGGGCATAGCACCATTAATTGTATAGGATTCAGTATAAGGCTCAGGGATCAGTTCAATTATGTAATTGGAGCGAGCCAGCGAAACCCCGTCTCATCTGGGTGGTGCGAAACCGGTTGGTACGTCGCGGTTGCGCAATAGTTTACCATAATTATATGGTACGCACGTTGGTCGCTTTGGGCAATAGTTTTGGGTAGGTAGGTGCTTGGATGCTGGCTCTTCTGGCAGAATCAGCGGTCTGCAAGGCCGACTTCTACAGTTTTGGCCGGTTGCCTCTACAAGGACTGCACGGATCAGGTGCGAAGTGTGCTGCTCCTTTCATATAGTTAAAAGGTCTTTCGTGCTTGCTTGCTACAGCTGCCTCCGTAATGGGCCACTTTAACTCTTGCGCAATTGCAATTACGCAGTCTCTGGTGCCGGCTTTTAGAGTTTCACACACCTAACTCTTCTGCTGGATAGTGAGGGTTAACTGGACGGTGTGGCCATACAAGGACTGTATCAGCCAGGTGGTAGGTGTGCCGTTGCTTTGATAGTTAAGTTCTCTTACTCTTGCTGGCTATTGTATGGTTCACCTGTAGGCATAGTCTGACGGTAGACTCGGTGACTGGAGAGGGGCTGGTGAGGAATTGAAAGGAAGCCTGAGAGGGCAAGGGGGCAGGTAAGCAGTGTGGCATAGACCTGCTGCTTAGCTGGCTATATTGCTGGAGTTGCCTGGGCAATATTTAGCACACCACGGCTGCCAGTTCCTGGCTGTTCAGATGTACGATTTCAGTATAATTATATAGTACAGCATGTCATAGACAAGTCCATTTAGATACTGCATGAAAAGGTCTACAGAAAGTGATGACGCCCTGCAATGGATTTATTTAACTTGACTGAAACACACATGCATGCAGCTGCTTGCTCCTTAATTCATTTTCATTTTGGCTATGCTTGCATACAATTTGCTATATAGTGTCATGGATAATTTATGTTATTATTACCATCTGTGCATATATGCTGTCTTACTGTTTGGGGTATGAAATCATTCTATCTATTCTGGCGATCTTTTCTTCTTTTCCACAGTCCTTCTTCTCTACTTTCCTCCAGCTCTGTTGTCTTACTGGCCTTCTGTCCTCCTGTCCAGTTAGCCTGTTATTCTAGCTTGCTGGACTATATCAGGTCTCAATCCCGTGGCCACTATACTACAAGCCCTCAAACTGTACTGCAGTGTATGGCAAATGGAGGCATTATACAGTTGGCTACTAATACATTTACTTGTGCCATGTCAATGTTATTGTTACTATTGTGATTGTTTATATATTGCATGTTATTGTTTACCATACTGCTCACCTTATTAATTGCATTTCTGCTCTCCCACCATCCAGTGTCCTTCAGGCATAAGCTGGCTACTTCTGTGCCATGCTGTCTTAACTACTGTACTGGGTAGCTATAGCTAGCTATGAAATCCCTTCTACTCTGCTGACCTTTTCTTCTTTTTCACAGCCCTTCTCTTCTGTTGTCCTCAGTCTTCTCCACTACATGTCTTCCTGTCCTTCTGTCATCCTGTCCTGCCCTGTTAGCCTGTTATTCAGTTTGCTGGGCTGTATCAGCTCTCCCGCTACTACTATACTAATATTTTATACCTTTTAGCTCTATTATTAAACACATATAATTGCTGTACAAATTATGATGTACAACTTACTATGTATATATATATATTTCTTCAGTTTTATTATCAAACAGTTTTAGAGGTGTTATCATTTATATATGAAAACATGATATGCTATATATACTAGACGAATGCAAGGCATTGTGGGGGCGAGCAGGAAGTTTATTTTGTTTTTGTCCTCAATGTTTTTTTATTATTATCAAGAACATACATGCACACATGCGTACAATTACAATCAGGATTTAGTTAGAAATTAGTTGTAGCGCATGCTGTCATAATAATATTGCCGGTGGGCAGATGGATGGGGTCTGGGTATGACGGAGACTACAGCTGATTTCAGAATGGTTGGCCAAAATGGCAAATGGCAGAACGGCCAAATGGTGTGACGTCACTAGTAGTTTTGCTGCTTGCTATTACGTCACGCCTATTGTTCAGTATTGCCATTTGCTGTGACATCACGTCATTTGCCATTTGCCATGTTGGCCAGTCATTCTGAAATCAACTGTACATCTGAACAGGCAGGAACTGGCAGCTTCGGTGTGCTAAATATTGCCCAATTCCATAATATAGCCAGCAAGAGTAAAAGAATTTAACTATCAAAGCAACAGCACACCTCCCACCTGGCCCATACAGTCCTTGTATGGCTAAACCGGCCAGTTCACCTTCACTATCTTGACAGTAACCTGTCCAGCAGAAGAGTACACTGAAAGCCGGCACCAGAGACTGCGTCAGCGCAAGAGACAAAAGTACCCCGTCACAGAGGCGGCTGTAGCAAACAAGCGTAAGAGACCTTAACTACGTACCAACCAGAGACTGCTAATAGCAATTGCGCAGGAGTCAAAAGTAGCCCGTCACAGAGGCGGCTGTAGCAAGCAAGCGTAAGAGACCTTACTTACGTACCTAAGATGGTAAACTATTGCGCAAACGCAACACCCCAAACTATTGCGCAATGCAGCTAACGTTCTATATAAGGTAAAGTATTGCGCAACCGCGACGTACCAAAAACTATTGCGCAACCGTGACGTACCAAAAACTATTGCGCAACCGCAACGTACCAAAAACTATTGCGCAACCGCGACGTAACAAACTTCCGGTTTTCGCACCACCCAGGTGAGAGGTAGTCTCGAACCCAGACCCATTCCGCCATTTTATAATTGGGAGGGGCGGAAAAAGGTCTGGCAACACACCGCATCGTTTTCTGTGCCACTGCCCGGTGAATCGGGGGCCAATCAAATTGCAGAACGCTATATAAACGCGTTAGTCACGCAGAGGAGTCTTGCTCGTTGCCGTTCTCTCTTTAGCAGCTGTCTCAAGCGCTCAAATCCAGCAACGGTAGAAATTCCACAGGCCCAGCTGTTCTCCATCGCGGACGATGACATGATATTACACCTACGCTTGCGACGAAGAGCTGTTAATCCGTCGCATTACGGATACGCGTTTCTTGTTGTCGCATACGCGGTTCTTGTCGATTACTCCGCCCCTTAACGGTGCGGTGTGTTACCAGACCCTTTTCCGCCCCTCCCAATTATAAAATGGCGGAATGGGTCTGGGTTCGAGACTAGGTGAGAGGTAGTCTCGAACCCAGTAGCCTCGCGTAGCCAGTCCCTATTTCATCGCCCCCGCGGAAAATAGGGCCTGGTAACATGCCCCACAACTTCCGCTGCAGAATCCCAACATTCCTGGGACGGCGAAAGGTGCAAATTTGAGGTGACAGGTTCGTTATGTTGTGCAAACACGCAGTAAAATGGCCGAAAGCAGAAGGTGAGGGGCTGCCTGTTTGGACTCATGCAGGGGAGTTCCGAAGTCGCCGTTTCGCGCTTGGAACGGTTCCAGGGAGTGCTGAAGCAGAGCGTCTACTTACGATAAATGAGCTGATAGCAATGTGAAGTCCTTTATTATCATGCATCAATTTACTGATCTTCACCTTGATAGATTCCCGCAATACTCCCAATTCTGCACACGGTCTGGAAAATCTTCAGGGCGCACCGACAATCGTAGCACAGCAACGTTTTGGCTGGGATCAACGCTCGCAACTCTTCTCCTGGGAAATTCTGCGCCTCCAAATTCACCCAGAATTGTTAAATACCCATACTCAGCGCTACCCAAAAGCTGCACACGCTTGCTGACATTCTTCTTCACATCTGGCACAGGGAACAAATGAACATTGTACTGTAGGCGCGCCCGTACAGTGCCGTCTCGACGATCGAAGCGGGGTAGCTTCGCGTGTACCAGTTCCTTACTGTTATTCATAACAATATTCGTTGTTATTCATAACAAGAGTGCATGCCATGCATTCCACTTGCAACAGCATTTTATACGGCATGTTACCAGGCCCTATAAATAGGGACTGGCTACGCGAGGCTACGAACCCAGACCCATTCCGGCATTTTATAATTGGGAGTAATTGGGGCTTCGCTTCGTTCGCCCCAATTACATCATTTTGGACTCACCTTGCTTACTCACGTGCCCTTTGCCCGTGAAAAGAGGATGGAGTACTTCTTTCTCTCCCTTTGTTTGGTAGCCTTCTGGACTGGTGGATCGTATGGTGAAGGTTAGTGGACTAAGTCTTGTGAAAGTTCAGTGAGTTTCCAAACGCTGATTGTTAGCTAGCTAGTGCCAATTGTGACCTCGCATTAAAATTCAAGCAGGAAGTGGTTTTACTAGACGAATACAAGGCATTGTGGGGGCGAGCGGGAAGTTTATTTTGTTTTTGTCCTCAATGTTTTTTTTATTATTATCAAGAACATACATGCACACGTGTACAATTGCAATCAGGATTTAGTTAGAAATTAGTTGTAGCCCATGCTGTCATAATAATATTGCCGGCCGGCAGATGGGTGGGGTCTGGGTATGACGGAGACTCAGCTGATTTCAGAATGGTTGGCCAAAATGGCAAATGGCATGACGTCACTAGTAGTTTTGCTGTTGAATTGCTATTACGTCACGCCTATTGTTCAGTATTGCCATTTGCTGTGACATCACGTCATTTGCCATTTGCCATGTTGGCCAGTCATTCTGAGATCAACTGTACATCTGAACAGCCAGGAACTGGCAGCTGCGGTGTGCTAAAATATTGCCCAATTCCATAATATAGCCAGCAAGAGTAAGAGAACTTAACTATCAAAGCAACAGCACACCTCCCACCTGGCCCATACAGTCCTTGTATGGCTAAACCGGCCAGTTCACCTTCACTATCTTGACAGTCATCTGTCCATCAGAAGATTACGCTAAAAGCCGGCACCAGAGACTGTGTAATTGCACCAGCGCAAGAGACAAAAGTAGCCCGTCACAGAGGCGGCTGTAGCAAGTAAGCGTAAGAGACTTTACTTATGTACTAAAGATGGTAAACTATTGCACAATGCAGTGAACGTTCCATATAAGGTAAAGTATTGTGCAACTGCGACGTACCAAAACTATTGCGCAACTGCGACGTACCAAAAACTATTGCGCAACCTCGACGTACCAAAAACTATTGCACAACCGCGACGTACCAAAAACTATTGCGCAACCGCGACGTACCAAAAACTATTGCGCAAATTATACTATTTTGTGTCCATTCCACACTAGAACGGTGGGTTGGGCCGCCTGGGCGCTCTCTGTGTGAAATTTAATTGTACATGCCAAAAATTAGTCACACATGGCCCATAGTTTGGATGGGAAGGCCTGTCGAGGATTTCAGAACCTCTGCCGCAACATGGCCAAGTGCAGACTGAAAAGTCAAACCAATTTCAAATTTTCTATTATATCCTGGCTCTATAGTGCGTGTGTGAGTAAAACATGACATGGGATGTTCCGTGCATGTGGAGAAGAGTGACACTAACCTGAAATTGATGGTTGGCATTGAACGAGTGGCAGATTTATAGTTAGGGGCCTAAAAGTGATCTGGTGCACAAAGAACCTGATTGAGCTTCTAGGTGAAAAGCAGAAGTTGTTGATTTATTTATTGTCTGTGCTTGCATGCATGAAGAGTATTTATTTAGATATAATGCATCGTTGTCAGTACCTATAGGAAGGATTTGCTAATTAGATGAGGTGTCAATGATTGTGAAAGTGTGTGAAAACCTAGTCACTTTGACTGAGCCCATGCAACCTAATCCTACTTTGCTAGCATCATTCTAACCATTAAATTATTGCCCGTCATGGTTCTAATGTGACGGTTACCCACAAGAAAGAATCGTCCAAAAGCCATACCCTGTGCATTCTCTAAGAAAGGAAAGGAAAGCAATTCAAGCTAAAGGACGCACAACTACAACTCTACAAGATTGTTTCTAATACAAAGGTGTGCATTCCCTGTGTATGGTGCTCCTGTCTACATAGTGGAACAATGAGTCAATGTCAGCTGAATGTTGGCACAGTCTATGTGTAGGGACAGATCTACACCTTCCTACATATAGTACACAACTCTACTGAAAGTATAGGTAGCTGTATGTGTAGAAGCTACCTTGCCAGGTGGGTTTAACCCGCTTGTTAATGTGGACTAAACCATCTGTGCAAACAGAAATAATCCAGATTAGACCTGGATCTAGGTCCTGTGTGAAAGGGGTGTACATGTATATTGAGATTCACAAATAAATGATAAAGTTAATCTTTCAAATTGCATTTGTAAAGAACCCCACTCGAATCTACAGAATACTCATTTTCTTGTATTTTCTAGCATCATAATTAATTTTTATGTATTTGCGATTATCATGAATTGGTACCTATTGGCATTGTTAGAATAATGTCTTGTGAAATACACTGTGCTTAAATTAATGTATGTAAACAGGAAGCCATTCATGATAATGGGAATGCGATGCAGCCTTCCAAAATGGTCATTCATGAAATAGTTGTCTAGCACATGTTGTTCTGTAGAGCAGTTATACTACACACTACACAGTTGTACTGCTACTACCCACAAGCATATTAGTACAGTTACCACTGTGTAAACACTGTCAACCACAGTCATGCAAGAGACCTCCTAACTCAACTGTGTTTACACAGATGTCTGTATCTTATTTGGGCACATATTGATGATACGTTGGTCATTCTCCACCTCCTAAATTATGCAGCCTCTCTTAGTATCTCATTCCCAGACAGTACTGTAACAGCCACTGAGGGTGACAAGAAGAACATCACATGCATTGTGTCTGGGGAAACCCTACCAGAGCAGGTCACTTGGCAGCTTATGGCTAATGGAGAAAAGGAGTTTAAAGATGTAGCAGGAGAGAATTACAAAGTGATGCCTTTTGGAGATGTGGAAGAAAAGCCAGGGAAAAGAGTCTTCAATCTAACCATTGCAAAACTTACCTTAGAGATGAGCGGTAATAAATACAAGTGTGTACCTCCTGAAGATAATGCTTTCACATTTGCTGAGAAATCAACTGAAATTGAAATTGTAGTGACAGCAAAAGGTGAGACTTATGCAACACTCTTGTATGTATGCTCCTGTCCTTAACTGACGTGCACACTCACAGATTGGGTAATGACGTGTGATCACTGTTTTCTAGCCTGTCCATGCAAGCATGCATGCACACATGCACATACATGCAACCATGCTGAATAGCTGGCCTCAATGGCAGTGACTCGTATGCGTATGTATCATTCAGGTTTAAGCACATTCTATTCTGTGATGCATAATCTATATGTGAATCTGTCTGTACTGGGTTAATTGTTAACACACATTAGCCTGTGATCATGGGTGAATGTGCGATGAAGCTATATTGTTGTCTTAGCACAGCAGGGACCATTTTGTTTAGGTCTGGGCCATTTCTGCCTGTAGTTGAGTGATTATGAGCCGTTCACTGCAGTTGATGAACTGTCCATCAATCTCTCACTGCAAAAGTTACACACACTGCATACATAGTGTATTGTAGTAAGTTGTTGCTTGTTCTTCTGTATATTATATTTATACAGCCTCTCTGAGTGTCACAGTCCCAGAAAGTACTGTTACAGCTGCTGAGGGTGACACGAAGAACATCACATGCACAGTGTCTGGGGAAACTCTACCGAAGCAGGTCGCTTGGCAACTTACGGCTAAGGAAGAAAAGGATTTTAAAAATGTACCAGTAGATAAGTATGGGGTGATGCCTTTTGAAGTAGTGGAAGGAGAGCCAGATAAGAGAGTCTTCATTCTAACCATTAAGAATGTTACTGCTGCGATGAGTGGCAATCAATACAAATGTGTACCTCCCCAAAATGCTGCTTACACCTTGACTAAGGAACTACCTACTGTTGGAATTGTAGTGAAAGGGGAAGGTGAGCCACATACTTTAGACATGCATATGCAGTGCTTGCAAACTGTTATTGCCCCTTACACTGATGCCCTACAATTTAGTGTATAATCATGATCCTATGTGTAGTCAGTACATTGTTCTGTAACTCTGTGGTTGATCTTGCCAGCCTCATTTTGTTTGATGAGTTGATCAATATGTACGAAACAAAATGCCGCATGACATTGTAATATTGAGAGATGACTGCAAAGTGCTTTCTTTGGGTCAAGTGCGCCCATTTGTTACTTCCTCTGGCTTTCTCCTCCCACTTCTGATATTCTCTACATGGCTGACCACCATATGTATTATGGTTATCCCTTCTGGTGGAAATAATAATTATTCGACTATATATTCGTTGGTTGCAAACAACAGATAGTCAACCTTGAAATATGATATTCATTCGACCCTTAGCCATAATGTAACCCCCATGGTATGATTACATGTACTGTATAATTATGCTATGTTTGTGTACCGAAGTGTGTTTATACAGATGTCTGCATCTTATTTGGGCACATATTGATGATACGTTGGTCATTCTCCACCTCCTAGATTATACAGCCTCTCTTAGTATCTCATTCCCGGACAGTAATGTTACAGCCACTGAGGGTGAGAAGAAGAGCATCACATGCACTGTGTCTGGGAAAACCCTACCAGAGCAGGTCACTTGGCAGATTAAGGCTAAAGGAGAGGAGGAGTTTAAAGATGTAGCAGGAGAGAATTACGATGCGATGCCTTTTGGAGATGTGGAAGGACAGCCAGAGAAGAGAGTCTTCAATCTAACCATTACAAAACTTACCTTAGAGATGAGTGGTGACAAATACAGGTGTGTACCTCCTGAAGGGACTGATTTCACATTTGCCAAGAAATCAACTGAAATTGAAATTGTAGTGACAGCAAAAGGTGAGACTTATGCAACACTCTTGTATGTATGCTCCTATTATGCTGACGTCATCCTGCTGAGTGATGATATCAGCATCTTGCTATAATGCACCGATTCTCTGTTTGTATGTTGTCATCAATATGGCAGTACAAATGCTTGCATTTGTACGCTACCTGGAATTGGGAGGAGATATGTTTGATGTACATGATTGTGTGTATATACATGCAGTGTTTAAATTCAGCAGTGTTATGCACTCATTTGTTTACCCTACATGCCATCTTGAACCACAGATGAAACCAGTAATTCTGGCAATGGCAATGATGGACAAGGTGAAGGTACGTAAATACAGCACCAATATTGTAAGTTGCTTTGTGTTTAGGTGGTTGTGTCCTGGCTTGCTGAAAATACAGCACATGCACTGCCACATTATTGTGTGGTTCTTGCACACATACACACAACATACACCAGCACACACACACACACACACACACACACACACATACACACACACACACACACACACACACACACACACCACACACATGCACACAAACACTCACACTTCTGTACAATCCTTGCGGACGTAGGGCAGGTCCAGGCCAAAGGCCTGGAGCCTGTTTACAGCCAGTCGAAGTATTCCGTAGGTGAGGTGGCAAGCCTCACGCCAGACTTTACCCCGGACTTGAGGGCTGCTGGGTGCCTGGCCGTTGATTGCCGTAGATGGCCTCCCGTTCCTCAGCCGACTCAGGCCCAGGGGGTGCGGTGGAAGATGGTTGACGGCCGCAGACCACAGTACGTGGTTCGCTGGACTTACGATGGTTGCAACATGAGTGGTGCTTTCCGCTGACGAGAAGCCATGATGTGCACATGTCCACTCCATTAGGCGTCATGGCCACCGTGCAGCAGAAGCTGATGAGCCAACTCCATGTGAAAGAGTGAGATTCTCTGGCCCCTCCGCGACTGCGTGGTCTCCAAGCCGCCATTTTCATTGACGTCACACACACACCTGGACACACGCACCCACACACCCACACACACCTGCACATACACACACTCACACAGTACACACACACACACACACACACACACACACACACACACACACACACACACACACACACACACACACACACACACACACACATACACACACACACGCACACACACACACACAGTGTATAGTGATCTCTAGGAATCGCACATGTCCAATTTACACAATACTCACCATATCTGACCACATGAATACAGTTCATACATAATGAGTGGGTGCAATTGTCACATAATTATACTGCATGCACATTCACATCTACTGTTCTAATATTGGTTACATGCATGATGGAATGTTTGTGACAATGCATTGTGAAGGGCGATGATGAACCCATACAGTGCTAAATGCGGCGTATGTACGTACAGACTGCTGTATGTAGCTATAAGTATTGTCTGTAATGTATACAAGGCTAACTACTCCTGCTTATTCCCTCTATCAGATCATGTGGGAATAATTGCCTTTGCCATCACTGTTGTAGTGCTTTTAGTACTCTGTGGAGCTGTGTCTCTGGTCTACTGGAAGAGACAGACGGTGAGTTGTAGGGTTGTTTCATCTAGTATGTCTATGCGTATATACGTACATGTGTATGTTCAACTTATCAACCAATGCCGGTACACGAGTGTATGTACTGTATGTATAGTGGCCTTATCTTACCTGTATGTGCATTGGCGCATGCACCTGAGATTCCTGCCATCTCCCCACACTCGATACTGCTTTCAGCACTGTCAGTAGTGCTAAAGCAAACTGCTCCTCTTACAAGTGATGCGGTTGTCATTTCTTGTTTGTTAATGCTGTTGGTTCAAAACTACGTACCTCTGAAATGAGGACACCTCACTAATGAGGACAGTGCCTACTGTCCCAGCTACATAGACATGTGTGCAAAACTACCTGTGAAATAAGGACACCTCTCTAATGAGGACAGTGCCTACTGTTCCAGCTAATGTTACATAGAGATGTGTACCAAACTACCTGTGAAATAAGGATACCTCTCTAATGAGGACAGTGCCTACTGTCCCAGCTACATTGAGATGTGTACAGAATTACCTCTGAAATAAGGACACCTTGCTAATGAGGACACTTGGGCCTGTACTAATGGGACCCAAATGTATCCAGAATTTTCTATGCTTTTTGGCAGAAACAATCCTTTGTAAAGTAAAATGTATTGTATCTATAATGCCGTATTTGTGCGTGACATGTGTTGTATGTTGTTGTTGTGTATGAGGTGCTTTACACTGTGTCCATTCATGTCTTACACAGCTACGTGACTGGTTCATGGATAAGGATGTCAAGAAGCATAGGTGGGGCAAAGGATACAACTACAACAAGCTCCCAAGGGACATCAGCACCTCCATGAAGCAAGCTTGACTGAACAGGAAGGCTACATGATCTGAGAGCTAGTACAACATAACACGATAGAAATAGGACTTTTAGCATTTGCTTTCTTTGCACCTTTTTGTGAGAAACATAGAGACTTTGTTACCCGCATAACTTTTGCAGTGTATCTACTAGCTACTTCTTACTTTCTACACTGTTTCTACTATACCTTAACTAGAAGTAGCAGAAAGGCTGCCTCTTTGGCTAGTTGAGGTAGCTGATAAGGACAGTTTTGCTGACGATCACCTAAACCATGTTTATTACGTCTGTTTCCTTGCAATTTGTGTCTACGACCTCGCGCTTTCGCATATAGACGTTTCTTGATAAAGTACATGATCGTACGTGGGGGATTTTCCGATTTCGACCAGGAAGTGCAAAAACCATTTTTCCTGTCTCACGAATTTGTGTAGAATTTGTCCATGGCGGCGACTACACCAATAATATCCACAAATCCTCACGTACATGCATGGACTACGTGGTAATAATGTGTGCTAGAAAGTTTCAGAAGTCTAACTTGAAAGATGATTGAATAAGGCGTAATAAATGAAGTTTTATTTTTGCAATCGCAACAGAGATATTGCGCAATCACCGGAAATGCTTGCGATAGAGCGGCCCTGAGTCTTCCTCACTTCTCCTTCGCCAATTGGGCACACTTGGCAGAAGAATCGTTTCTATACCTAGTTGGAACGTTGTAGTCTTGGCGCTGACACGAACGGCGAATTCTAGGCTGCGTACGTAGTTAACCTTGTTGACGACCATACTTCCTGCTGCGCTATGAATACAATTATGACATCATGAATAAATAGTGAGATAATTAGGTGCACCCGCCACCTTAAGAACACTAAAAGCTCCTAAGAATACGGGCCCGGGAACAATGAAACTTGGGCATAGCACCATTAATTGTATAGGATTCAGTATAAGGCTCATGGAGCGAGCCAGCGAAGCCCCGTCTCATCTGGGTGGTGCGAAACCGGAAGTTTTGGAATGTCGCAGTTGCGCAATAGTTTACCATATATGGTACGTACGTGGTCGTTTTGGGCAATAGTTTTGGGTAGGTGGGTGCTTGCATGCTGTCTCTTCTAGCGGAATCAGCGGTCTGCAAGGCCGACTTCTACAGTTTTGGCCGGTTGCCTCTACAAGGACTGCACGGACCAGGTGCGAAGTGTGCTGCTCCCTTCATATAGTTAAGGTCTTTTGTGCTTGCTTGCTACAGCCGCCTCCGTGATGGGCTACTTTAACTCTTGCGCAATTGCAATTACGCAGTCTCTGGTGCCGGCTTTTAGAGTTTCACACACCTAACTCTTCTGCTGGACAGGTGCCAGACTGTAAGGATAGTGAGGGTTAACTGAACGGTGTGGCCATACAAGGACTGTATCAGCCAGGTGGTAGGCGTGCCGTTGCTTTGATAGTTAAGTTCTCTTACTCTTGCTGGCTATTTTATGGTTCACCTGTAGGCATAGTCTGACGGTAGACTCGGTGACTGGAGATGGGCTGGTGAGGAATTGAAAGGAAGCCTGAGAGGCAAGGGGGCAGGTAAGCAGTGTGGCATAGACCTGCTGCTTAGCTGGCTATATTGCTGGAGTTGCCTGGGCAATATTTAGCACACCGCGGCTGCCAGTTCCTGGCTGTTCAGATGTACGATTTCAGAATGCTTGGCGCAAATGGCAAATGGCGTGACGTCACAGCAAATGGCAATACTGAACAATAGGTGTGACGTATTAGCAAGCAGCAAAACTATTAGTGACGTCAAGGCGTTTGGCTCTTCTGCCATTTGCTATTTTGGACAACCATTCTGAAATTGGCTATAGTCTCGATCGTACCCAGACCCCAGCTGTCTACCGGCCGGCTATATTATTATGACAGAATGGGCTACAACTAATTTCTAACTAAATCCTGATTGCAATTGTACGCATGTGTGCATGTATGTTCTTGATAATAATAAAAATATAAACTTTGAAGACAAAAATTAACCTTCACGCTCGCCCCCACAATGCCTTGCATTCGACTAGTATATAGCTGTAAGTGAAAGTAGCTATATGCTTGTGTTGGCCACGGCAATACTGTACTACATATGCATGATTATGATACATACTAGGCATTAAGCACAGCTTCTTTGTACAGTTATAACTACAGTGTATGCTGTGCATTGCACTAAAATTATATACATACATACATAAATACATGTTGGTAAGCTTGACTAAAACTAATAGACTTGCAATTGACTATGACTGAATTTCATTAATTGACTAATTGAACTGAATTAATTACTTATTATCCATTGTACTGAATTGGTGTGCGAAGCATCGCATTTGTATCTGTATAGCTACTTGTCTTACACAGCTACGTGACTGGTTGATGGACAAGGATGTCGTTATAGTGATCAAGAAGCAGAAGAAAACCAAGGGCTACAAGTACAGCAAGCTCCTGAGGACATCACCACCTCCATGAAGCACCTTGAGTGAACAGGAAGGCAAACATGGACAGAGAACTAGTACAGTGTGTAACATGATAGAAATAGGACTTGTTTTCAGGAAAGCTTGCCTAGCAAGTATCTTCATGCCTAGAAGTAGCTATACTTTCGCATCTGCATGTCAACCAACCCTAAGCTTGTCCTAGTTTTTACACTAGTATACTTTTATAACTTTTGTACTGTTTCATGCTAGTTTTGTAGTCACTGTGTACTAATTAATGTGATAAGTGGTGGTAGCGCGGTCAAAGATCAGAGGTGAACGTGCGTGAGCTGTGAGCTGAATATTAATGAAATTTGTGACAACCACTTTAAATTATGTGTGCAATGCTACATTTGTGACATTCAGGCGCAGTAGCTGTAGTAGTAGCAGCAAATGTCAATGAAATTGTGAATGGCATAGTAGTTATACCCTTCACCCGACCTCAAACGTCATAATCTTATTACAATGCACCGAATCTCCGTTTGTGTGTTTGCTTGTTACCTCATAAAATCGGCGCCTTGCAGTGAATCGGCTCGAGACGCTCCATGCCAGTTGAGAGACTAGTCGGGCCTGTTCTTAGCGGGGTGCCGTTCACCTAGCTGCCTTGCGGCCGAAGAGCGAGATGTCCTTCGTCCGTTCTCCGCGGGCCGACACGCCATTTTTAAAATTAGCGACCCTCCTACTACCGGTCATTAGCGGACTTGATACGCGCCATGCCAGTTATTGGAGTGGGGGACGCGAGCTTAGAGGGGTGCC
This sequence comes from Ianthella basta, assembly GCA_964019415.1. Taxonomy (NCBI): domain Eukaryota; kingdom Metazoa; phylum Porifera; class Demospongiae; order Verongiida; family Ianthellidae; genus Ianthella; species Ianthella basta. The sequence goes on from OZ025878.1 coordinate 1,978,783, forward strand.
GTTCACCTAGCTGCCTTGCAGCCGAAGAGAGCGCTTCCTCATTTTCCGCCGGCCGAGACGTCATTTTTCACTACTCTTGCAGCCCTTGACAACGTACAGTATTTTACTCCGCCACAAAACTTTCTGGTGGTGTCGGTGCATGCCGATGTTACTAATTTAAGGAATCACACATTTGTTACCATTAATTACATACACTAAATTGCAGGCATAGCATTGTCCCTTACTATGTGCACTGGGCTTCACTTGCTGGCACTCCATGCTACGGTACAATGTGATTAATGCTGCCCCATGCATACTCACATGCCATGCATGCACAAATGATGTTGCAGATACCAGTGTACTGCCCAGCTGACATCAACGCACTATTACACAACATGCTGGCGTTGGCAGACAGGCACTGGTGTGCTGGTGTGCTATCGTTGAAGTGCTGGAGCGGGGAAGCCCACCAAAGGCGGGCTTTCCTGCTATATAAAATGGAGAGCAAAGTAAGGGTAGTCTAGTACCTAAACCCTGCACAAGTAGAGAGCCACTGCACAGCACTTTGCACCCCATCTTGTGCAGTAAATGCCGTGTGCCATCGAAGGCGTGCAGTAACTACTATTTATTACACCATAATGTATATGGCAGCTACAATGCTAACACACCTTATAACAACTTATGTTTTGATAATATTGACAATGTGCATGCGTAAGCATGCATGTCACTATAATACATGTTATCCTATGTAGCAACCATTCATGCACTTCTTCTGACAGTGCTGTGAAATCAATCTAGATAACAGCAACAACCAAAGAGATAATTATAAGCGACAAATGTGAGTACTCGGTACAAAGCAAGGCATGCATGCTGACATACAAGGGTATATATGTACACACAAGCTGCAACCAATATCCATTTGTGTGCACTGCAATGTTCACGTATGCATGCATGCATGTATGTACATGCTGATGGCATAAATTAAACTCCCATACACAATGAATTAGGTAATATCTATATTGCTATATCCCCATGGCAAGAAGGAGACACAGCCACCAATCATATAATATTTTAGCAGAAGTATGTCCTGAAGGGAAGACATTGCCAATTATATCTGGATCCAAGTCCTCAATTGCTACATAACTGGCCTGCTGTGCATGTGCATGCCACTTTGAAATAGAACAATACCTGTTCCAGCTACAGTGGCATTCCTCATGATTGATCAGAGAGGTGGACAACGCATGAGGCCGGTTAGTTGCTATTTCGGACAAAACCAGCATCAAAGATAACCGAAGGCATGCAGTTGCAGTATATATTGGTAGCATTTTGCCTCAAAGTATAATTATATAGCACTGCATGTCTTGGAAAAGTCCATTTAGACACTGCATGAAAAGGTCTACAGAAAGTGATGACACTCTTCAATGGATAGATTTAACTTGACTAAAATACGCATGCATGCATGCATGCAGCTGCGCGCTCCTTAATTCATACTCATTTTAGCTACGCATGCATACAATTTGCTACATAGCGTCATGGATACTTTTGCCATGTCAATGTTACTGTTACTAATGCACGTGCATGTGATTAACACATTATGTTATTGTTACCATCTGTGCATATATGCTGTCTTACTGTCTGGGTATGAAATCATTCTATACTCTACCGATCTTCTCTTCTTTTCCACAGTCCTACTTGTCTACTTTCCTCCAGTTCTGTTGTCCTAAGTTACTGTTCTTCTGGCCTCCTGTCCTCCTGTTAGCCTGTTGTTCTAGCTTGCTGGACTGTTTCAGGTCTCGATTCCGTGGCCACTATACTACAAGCCCTCAAACTGTACTGCAGTGTATGGCAAATGAATACATTTACTTGTGCCATGTCAATGCTATTGTTACTATTGTGATTGTTTATTTATTGCATGGTATTGTTTACCATACTGCACACCTTGTTAATTGCATGTCTGCTCTCCCACCATCCAGTATCATTCAGGTATAGCTAGCTACTTCTGTGCCATCCTGTCTTAACTACTGTACTGGGTAACTATAGCTGAAACCCATTCTATTCTGCTGACCTCTACTACTTCTTTTCACACCCTTTCAATCTCTTCTGTTGTCCTTCTTCTCCATTACATGTCTTCCTGTCCTTCTGCCATCCTGTACTGCCCTGTTAGCCTGTTAATCAGTTTGCTGGGCTGTATCAGCTCTCCCGCTACTACTATATATACTAATATTTTATACCTTTTAGCTCTATTATTAAACACATATAATTGCTGTACAAATTATGATGTATAACTTACTATATATATGTATATATTTCTTCAGTTTTATTATCAAACAGTATTAGAGGTGTTATCATTTATATGGGAAAACATGATATGCTATATATATTATATTCATGGGGTATTACATCACATTGGGCTAACTTCTTGCTCACGTGCCCTTAGCCCGTGAAAAGGCGATGGAGTACTTCTTTCTCTCTCTTTGTCTGGTAGCCTTCTGGACTGGTGGGTCATCAGGTGAAGGTGAGAACAACGCAGTTGGGTAACTATATGAGATGTTAGAGAGTTTCTAACCATTGGCTAGCCAGCTATAGCTACCAACTGAGACTTCAGAATTCAAACAGGATGTAATTATCATATTCATCCAATCTACACTAAAACGTTTTGCCAGCTGGTCTTTCTATCCGAAATTGAGTGTGTGTACGCAAGAAAATTCAGTTCACATGGACATTGGTCCAGATATCGATGTTGGAGGGAGTTGTTATAGAAGACGATTTCTCGTCAATAATGACCTTGTTTGAAGGCTGGCTCCCCTTAATTGGTCTCTGTAGGGCCAGTTAAGGTGCACTTACAGTGTGTAGTTAGACTGCTACAATGCCAGGCATTCACAGGGAGCCAAACCTGCAGGGTGTGTAAAGCTATGTGGACGGGAGAAGCTGTCCTAAATTAGGGAAATTCATGCATATGTATGCTAATTGAGGTTTGATGGAGCTGTGACATCATTTAATTCAGCAATGTAAGTAAGGTAGAACCTGTTAGTGGTTACCTGATTGTATTGGCTAATGAGATGCTTTAAATCTAGTGTGTACGTATGTGTGTGAAATATATCAGACGGGACAACTATTGTGCTGTGCCCTCCCTGCATGCTTGTGGGTCATGTCTAGTTTGTTCATGTAACTAAATTGTCGCCTATAAATGTGAATTCTTCTTCAATTGCTGTGACTACGTGCGCAAAGTCATGTGATGTGTGCATGATCTGAGGATCTTGGGAAGAAATTATCTTAAAACCTTGTATCTGGCAGCTAGACGTGTAGTGTAGTGCTGAAACAAGCCTTGTACCATGCAGTTTTGATTGAGTCATTTGAGCAAAAATGACAGATGGTGCAATGTGCCATAATGCTGTCAGCCATATGGACGTTATGAGACCTGGCCCCTGAGGGGGTTTTGCTGTTAGTGTTAGCAAAAGAACATCCTACCTTTTCAGGTAGAGGTGCTTTGATGACTCGTTTCACATGCTAAGGAAATGATCTAGGTTTTCCATATATATACATGCATTGTTTGTTGTCACTTCCTACGAGAAGTTACAATTAAGGCGCACAAAGTGAGATGAAAGTTGGTTTCCTTGTTGTAACTTTGGATAGGATTGCTTTAACGGCAATGCATGCATGTAAACGTTAGAGCATGTGTTTATGAACAGGTTTTGTTCACTGGTTTCCTTTCAGACATTTCTCCGACAGTCAGAAAGATATTTCTACTATTTTGATGGCTTTGTTAGTGGCAGTATTGTTCAGTGTGTCAAGGGACCATTCTTGGATATAGTACGTAGAATTAGAGAGTGGCATCTGTTCTTTCTTTTAGTACTTGCTTGACTTAGTCAGGCGTCGAGTGACCCCTCCTCACCCAGGTTAAGTCTAATACATTGACTTGTGCAGCACGCCACAATGGTTGAGTGCCCAATCAGATTGCAGGAAAGGTGCGAAATATTTATCGCTCGCGTGTCCGCAAATGGCAGCAAACCCGAGCATGGACCAGAGAGTGTTATATGTTGCGACGGAAGCCACCCAGTGCCTTTGTTATTCTACCATGAAGCCAGAGCAACTTCAAGTTGTGTCTGGCATCGTTTCTGGGAGGGATGTTTTCGCTGTTTTGCCAACCGGCTTCGGCAAGAGCCTGTGCTACGTGTGCCCGCCGACAGTGTTCAGCCTGGTGTTGCCGGTCGAAGGGACATTGATACGTCTTTGCTGTCGCTCCTTTGACAGCTATTATGAAAGATCAGGTAAGTGTCGCGAGCCGTTGCATGTACTTGCAGCCACAAGCGAGGCATAATGTTGTGCAATAATTACATTCCACAGCACATAATTGAATTCCGCATGGACAAGTCAATGTATTAGACTTAACCTGACCCTTCCGTGAGGAGGGGTCACGCAACGCCTGACTATGCTTGACTGTGATCCAACAAAATTTGCAGGAGATATAAGCCAATTTGTGAGGATAAAAAATTGGCCGCAGACATTTTGCATTGTTTACGTAGGACATGTCTCACATTCTCAGCTGAAATGCAGCCTTTTCCTCACATTCAATCATGCAGAATGTCATGCATGTATTATGTATAAATTATGGTTGCTATAATGTGTAAAATACTCATGACCTCCAGTCATCGATCATCAGCCACACAATTTTATTCCCTGATGTAAATGCAGTTGAAGTGACATTTTCACAGGAGCCAACTCCTGTGGAATTTGGAGGTACGGTCACTGTGACATGCAGCAGTGAAAAACCCGCAGTTTTGAAATGGAAGGTTGAAATTAATGGAACGTTAACTGAGATTACTCGCCAAATGGATGGAGTTACTGCTAGTGGTGGGAATGCTGCTGCATTAACTTTGTCTCTGAACTTAATTGACTTTCCTTACGGGAGGACAGTCTTTTGTGGAGTGGATGGTGATGACTCATGGAAGAGTCACACTGTGTGCGGTGAGTACTGCCTGCTAATGTAATGTGCCATGTGATATGCATTATGTACAAACTGTAAGGAGCAGGAATTCTTTCCTCTGTAAAGTGAATTTTCAATGAGCAGTAATAGATCCTCTACTTTCTTTTCTCTGACATGTAGTGTCATGGGGCATTATACATCGTCCTCAAGACATCATGGTAAACAAAGGAGATAAAGGCCCATGGACTATGAACTGTTTGATTGTAGAAGACTGCATAGAATCTCCAAACCCATGGTTTGATCAAGAAGAGAATCAAGTTGAAAATGCCACAGGAATCACCGTGACCCCTAAACCAGTAGCTGGTGCTAGCACAGTAGTTGATTGGAAGCTCACATTTACTGATCTGCCACTAAACGACATTGCTGGCGACTACACTTGTAGAGCCTCTCCCTCTACAGCTGCCAGTGCTACACTTGCAAAGGCTGGTGAGTGATCTGATCATCCAGCAAGTTGTTAACTAGCTGGTCAGTGAATGAATTTATGTAATAGTCCACTCCCAACCAAGTGGTTGATGTGGGATTTAGAGTATCAAGCTTGAGGGCGCAAAGTGCCTAAGTGCTAAGTAGTCTAAACCCCACGGACACTAATTCGTTGACGTGAAATTTTAATTAAGTGTTATACGTAGATGTCACAGAAGCAATGGTGTAGAGAGTAGTTCTGCCGTGGAAATAATCAGGTGGAATATAGTTTACGTTTATGAATAAGATGTATATATTATACAAATGCTGATGTTTTTTAACGGATATACTTGTTAGTCTGACATATATTTATTGCAGTGACTCCCTTTCCTGCCTCAATTTTATCTACTCTGATGGCTCTCTTGCAATTGGCTATTGTCTGCTAGCGGTGCCATTCTTGCACTATAGTAAAACTGTTGCACATTACTGTGAGGATCAAAGCAAGAATCAAATTGATTACCATTTGCCACCCTCTCCTGGTTCTGGGGAGAGCTAACTGCCGACGTCGAGTTATCTAGACCCCTTCCTACCTCCCGATGGCATCACAATCAAAATGGAAGCAGCAAAGGGGGTCATGGCTACGTCAGATTATATACTTGCTTGACTAGGAGCAGCTGAGTTGGTTGAATCATGCAGTTATTACATCTGAACAAATTTACATGCTGATTGCAGATCTTCCCCAAAGAATGTCATTTGAACTTGACTCTATTTCTGCCCTGTTGATTGTTGATGTGCATGGTTTGTTTGCATGTATGAAAGTTGTGGGGCGCATTTGAGTGTGTGTTGTGCATGTGTGATATGTGCGGTGTGTGTGGTTCTAATGCATGTGTGCATTGTGTGTCTGAGAGTTTGCACGTGTTATGTGATGCGGGTGTTGGGCAGGTGTGTGTGTGTGTGTGTGCGTAAAGTTGATTCTAGTCTAGCGTGTCAGACCCCCCTGCATAAGGGTTTAGTAGTATTGCATAAGCCGACTTGTGCCGCAGGAATGTAATTACTGTGTAATTGTGGTTAACTCTTGCACAATGTCGTCCATACTGTGGCAGTGTGGTGAATGAGGTAGGGAGTGCTCACATTTGCGTTGTTTTGCTTGTATGGCTCATCAGTCTGCTTTCAGAGTGTTCCCGAGTGAAGTTGCAGCGCATCCTACCATATCCTTCAGTTGTATGCAATAATACCAGGTAGCATGACCCTTCCACAGGGGGGTCTGGTGCGTGAGACTACAGATGATGTATATGCATAGATTGGTGCAACAATGGTCTTCGTTCTTTTCGACTTTGTAGATGAGGCACCTACCTCAACACCAAGCTCAGAAACAACAGGTATTAATTCACTTACCGTGGCATGAAGTAGGGTCAGTGCCATATACATACCTTATGGCTGCAAATTTACTGGCAACGGCAACTATACATTTAGAATTTTGAGTCCAGGATTTGGTGGCCACAAATTCGGTGATTTTAAATTTTTCTTGTAGAAATATATTCTTCACCTGTTCAAAATATTTGCAGGGTATAATTTTTAGCAATTTTTAGCAATTTTTGCACTACTTACTAAATTCATTGAATTATTACCAGTTAAGATTAGTAGCCTTAAGGTACAGTTTGCTTGGAGATATATGTATCTGAACACCATAAGGCAAATATGTGTTGTTGCATGTGTGCTAGTCTTGCCCCAAACACGAGTTCCTTGAATGCGATTTGGAGGAGAAATAAGGGGACATACGGAGACAAATTTTTTGCCCGCATGGAAGCCCCATTGTTTACATAGGACATAACCCACATGCGACAGCTCATTCTTGCTCTGTTTGAGAGTGTGTCAGAGCGAGATCACTGCATGTCCCAACGATATCCTTTGCTCTAGCTGACACCGTGTCTCTAAATGTTTGGCTGACGTCATATAAAACAAACTGCAAATAGTAGGTAGAGTGAGGTGCAGCCAATTCATACGTACCTTAAACTACTACTGTAGTTGGGACCAGCTCTATAAAGCGATTGTGGCAATGCACCAGCCACCCAATATGTTGCCTGCTAGATGTAAATGATGATCTAGCTGAGTAGTCCTCAGTTTAAGGATCCAATGAACTGCAGCCATTGTGTACATGTACTTTAAGTTATTTTTACAAATGTTCCTGGCCACTACATTTGACAGCAATTCACAAATTTTGGTTGTAAAATTATTGTGATATGCAATAGTTGTTCTCAAGCTGCACATACTCTTGTGAAGTTGCCTTTTGTGTCTTGGCTTTCTTTGCAGCACCATCTCCTGCTCCCACGCAAGAGCTGCCTCTGAAAGGTACATTGCAATGACATGCCTAAAGCACGCACACACACACACACACACACACACACACACACACACACACACACACACACACACACACACACACACACACACACACACACACCATGCACACACAACACACACATACAGCACACACACACACACACACACACACACACACACACACACACAGCACACACACACACACACACACACACACTATGCACACACAACACACACACACAGCACACACACACACACACACACACACACACACACACACACACACACACACACACACACACACACACACACACACACACACACACACACACACACACACACACACACACACACACATGCACACACAACACACACATACAGCACACACACACACACACACACACACACACACACACACAGCACACACACACACACACACACACACACACCATGCACACACAACACACACATACAGCACACACACACACACACACACACACACACACACACACACACACACACACACACACACACACACACACACACACACATGCACACACAACACACACATACAGCACACACACACACACACACACACACACACACACACACCATGCACACACAACACACACATACAGCACACACACACACACACACACACACACACACAGCACACACACACACACACACACACACACACACACACCATGCACACACAACACACACATACAGCACACACACACACACACACACACACACACACACACACACACACACACACACGTACAGGTTCGCAGACACAAGTATACTATGTATTATATATACGTGCCACATGCATACAGTACATATGCAAACAATATAATACCACATTTTATGGACATATGGAGATGTATGATTTTATGCAAAATTATGTGCCACAGCGTTGGATAGTCTAGCGTGCCAGACCCCCTGCGGAAGGGTTGGTAGTATTGCATAAGCCAACACGTGCCATGGGGTTGTAATTATTGCATAATTGTGGTTAACTCTTGCACTATATCATTTGTAGTGTGGTTGTGTGGTGAGTGAAATATCGAATGCACACCTTTGCATTGATTTGCTTGTACGGCTCATTCTTGCTCTGTTTTGAGAGTGTATCAGAGTGAAATTGCAGCATGTCCCAATGATATCTTTTGAGCAAGCCGACGCCATGTCTCTAAATTCTAGGCTGATGTCATATAGCAAATGGGGAATTTGATTGGCCAGGACAGGATTTGGTCCTGAACACAAGTCGGCGTATGTAATACTACCAGACCCTTCAGCAAGGGGGACTGGCATGCGAGACTAAATGTACATAGGACAGACCCTGTTGAGCAGTACTAGGCTATTGCCACAGGTACGTATATTTGAAAGTAGAATGAAAATTTGTAGAACACCACTGATTACCGTATATCAAAATTTTTGTGACCTAAAAATTCACAAATTGCTGCCAAAATGGGGTGTCAGAATTGTTCGCATATAAACATTTTGCGAAGGGGGCACTACAAGGTGGATATTAAAGCCCTTTTAGTGTAAATAGCATGAGCAATCGCTTCTGAAATCAAGCAATGAAAGAGCTACACGTCGTTTGTTGATCTGTCATTTTATTATGACAATATGCACATACACAAGTTATTATTATACTAAAAGTATTATATGCATATATAATTTGCGCTAGAAATTTTGCAAAATTGCTCCACTCACAAAATTTGCGAAAATTAGTGATGGCGAACATTTTGCGATAATTTTAAGGAATGCAATTCTCGATGGTCATGCGAAGTGCTGTTAGGGTTTCTTTCAACCCCCCCCCCCCCCCCCCCCCCATTCCGCAGTATATGGGCCTGCCAGTTGAACATGTACACACATGCCCGGATGCTCAAGCACGTACACGTACATGCATGCATCTTTCTTGTGTTGGTAATGTTCATAACCATAGCTATTGCTTACAATCCGTGTACTTGCTTTGTTGGTTCAATTCTGTTCGAAAAACTTCCATTACATATCTTTTGGTACACAGATCTCCACAAACGCCTAGTTAACCTAAGTTGCTCATCTCCTGACCTCAATCAAACGGAAGCAGCCACTACAGTACCTTTTGGAGAGATTCTCACTGTTAGCTGTACTGCAACCTTTCCAAATGAAATCAGTATGACAGATGGTTATCCACTTTGGCTGGACAATAATGGAGTACCTCTAACCAAAGGCTACAAAGGTGTCAAAAATATTTCTTTGTTAGAGCAAAGTGAAAACAGTATTTCCAGTGTGCTGCAGGTGCAAGCCTCTGTTATCAGTGGTGCTAAATGGCCAGAACAGTTAACACATGTTGCCAAAGTTGTTCTGCCCGGTGGAGGGGAATTCACATGGGAAAGCAAGCCATATATTATCAATATTGTTGGTGAGTTGCGTTTGACCTTCCATCATGCAGATGAGTTTGTACTTTCGTTACATGTGCATGCATGTACAAGAAGAATGTGTGCACATAATTGTATTGGTGCATGTGCATGTGTTGACACATGCACACATATATATATACACATGTATCTGTGGGATGGGTAAAGCTGAATTCACTTTGAGCAGATGTTTAACAGGGTCAATCTGTTATCTATTTCTATGAGATTTCATGGGCCTTGGCAAGCTGTATATGAGCAAATTCTGCATGCAGCTGGCGAAGGCCTGTGAGGCCGAAATGTAGAGACTGATTCTGCTATGTACCTACATGTCTGATAGCATAGAGACTCATTGCTACAGGACGTATATAATGTGGCTAGTAGGTAGTTACTCGAGCACTTGCATAGCAGGGACTGTAATTCACTGACAGGATGTTTTGGCCACGTAGGCCTTTATCAGCTGATGAAGGCCTACGTGGCCAAAACATCCTGAATTACAGTTTCTGCTACACAAGTGCTCTAGTAACTACCTACTAGTCACACCTACATGTCTGCTTAAGATCAGTTTCCCTTATCAAACAACATAGCAATAAGCCTCTATGACTCTGACGTAATGGACAACATGGAGGATCTGTTTGCATTGCATGTGGGGCTTGTCTGTTTGTTTACATAAGTGAATATATGTAACCTAAAAGGTGTGAATTCCTATGTTGCATGCCATGGCTATGCGGCGGAGCATTGTCACGTGTTACCTGCATAATTTGACAGGAAGTTTGGACAAAATCACTTTAAAACATAGTGTTTGGCTGCTGCGTACATGCTTCAAGAGAGGGGGTGAGCCAAAACATAGAGCTTTGATCGAATAGTTCGAGAGGAACAGCTGAATAGCGGGAAGCAACACAACATTGTCAGCTATTTGTGGAAATGTCACAAGAATATCATGTGTTACCACGTGCTAATAGGCTTTTGCCTTGTGCTTTCAGGAAAACACTGTGTCATAGTCATTGAGATGGTTTCTTGCTGAAATCAAGATTGAGACTGTTAATCAAATCATCTAGCTTTTGCAAGAGGGATGGTGCTTCGCATCCTTCCTATCTAGATTATGTGACCCAACATTTTATCATCACCCATTTGTGGTAGTCTTCTTGCTTGTCAGCGGATCACTTTAGCAACGTTAACTCATCCCTCTTGCAAAAGTTTGATAATATGAATGCACGTCCAATGATACCCTTCTTTACTTGTTGTGACATTTCCTTGATTACGACATTGGCAATTACGTACTGCTGATTCAGTGGCTTTGCAATTGTGGATACAACTCACTGTACCACAGTATTAGTAATGATGCTAATAGTGTTACAGAGTGGTCCCTTGTCTTCCTTTCGGTGCCTCTCCCGCTCTGATCCAGCAAGGTGGTAGGAGATATCCAAAATTCTTAGGCCGAAATCGGCTGCGCATTGTTTACATAGCCATGTATTACATGTGTTGTGTACAATAGAGAGCTATTTTGCTCATGTCCTTGCAGAAGTGTATGCTTGATGAATAAAACATTGTTGAAATTATTAGAAAGGGTATTTCAGAGTCTCTAAAGTGCCAACTTACATGGCAGGATTGGACCCTGGCAAGGCAAGGTTCTAACCCTGTTGTTTTAAGCTGGCATTCCAAGAACTACCTTTTCTAATTTCAATAATGTTTCACTCATTGTCAACACTAAGAAATAAGAAAGATGTCTTTACGTATGTAGGATAATTATGATACGGAATCATATTACCTGTTGAGTTTTTAATAATGTGTGCTATTTTTTGTACAGCGTGTGTGTTATATGGGAATATATTCTTCTATACATAGTTGCAGCAAGCGTTAAAGTACCCAGTAAAGTTGTGAAGGTAAAACTGGGAGAGAACTGCATTATTACTTGTAATGCCACAGGAGACAAGGTCCCTACCACTACACCTTGGCTTTATAAAGACAAGCCTTTTGATGCTACGAAAACCAAAGGCGCAAATGTCACTACTGTACTTTTGCAAGACACCATTGGAGTAATGTCTACTATTACCTTTGACAAGCTGGCAAAAGATCATCTTGGTAGCTACATTTGTCAGGCGGAGAATAAAAAAGCCACCATAACCCTTGTGGAATCTGGTGAGTGGACTGTAAAGCTTCAATGTGTTATGTATGTGCCAGATACTTCCATTTCATCAGGCACCTGGAGATTCCGGCTAGATTGTTTCCTTGCATAGACCCTTGGCCAAACCATTGAAGTGGTTTCAGTGTTTAGTAGGCTCCAGGTGGTACAAATGTAATGTGATACGTATGGAATGCCCCCCCCCCCACCAATTTGAATGAAACTGCAATAGATATTACTTATTATACTTACAATTCAGTAGTATATGTGTGTTGTAGATGTAATGCAAGGCAGATAAAGCCACTTTGTAATTTGACTCCAAAGGCTGAAGTATAAGTTTATAGCTGGCAGTGTCACTGCACCTTTGGTTGGTTTGATAACTTGCTAAGTGATGGGGTCTTCCTTTGCAAATGACTCGCCACTCTATATGCTTGGAGAGTGAATAGTATATGATTAATGTGTGTAGCTGAGTTTTAATTCTAATAATATTATACATATAATCTGCACTGTTTCTTCTGTATTGTATACAGTTCCACTGGCAGTTAGTATAGGCCCTGAAGCTGTGAACAAAGTGACAGTTGGAGGCGCTCTCACAATTATGTGTAACGCCACAGGAGACACGGCCCCTCATACTACTACCCCGAGTCCTTGGTTCCATGATGGCAAAGTGGTCAAGACTAACGCTGAATCTAAAATAATTGTCACCACTGTGCAATTGCAAGACCCCACTGGAATAATGTCCAGTATTACCTTTGCAACGTTGACAACCGATCAGCTTGGTAACTATACCTGTCAGGCAGGCAGTAAAAGTGTCAATGTAACCCTTGTGAAAGCAGGTAAGTGAACTGTGAACTGTCAGTATGTTGCTATAGAAGTTCATTGCTGTGTAGTATTGTTGATATAAAGGAGAACAATTACTGGAGCAGATCATAGAGGGAAAATATTCAATAGAACAAGACATTTTGAAACATCTTGTTCTATTGAATGTTTTCCTGCTGTGATCGATCTGCTCCAGTAATTCCCCTTTATCAATGTATTGTATATATGTATATAGCAGATACTCACCTGTGCTTGGCAGTACCGTAATTTGGGAAATAAATGCGCTGTTAAAATAATGCGAATCAGCCCAAGTTGAGTCACTGAAATGTTAATGCTTGTTTAAATAATGCAGGAACACATCCATAGCTGCACACATGTATAATCACAAGGTAATTGTTCAAGTGATCAAGCTACTGTTCATCAATATCAGCAATAGGATTGGAATCACTGTCACTCTCAGCTTTGTCCACTACCTCACAGGTTCCTGTGTTCAGTGTGTGTGCTGTGTGTGTGTGTGTGTGTGTGTGTGTGTGTGTGTGTGTGGTGTGTGTGGTGTGTGGTGTGTGTGTGTGTGTGTGCTCGCGCGCATGTGTGTGTTTATTCGTGTGTTTTAGTAGACTCGTCTCAGAATGCTGCCATTTTAAAATGCCCGTCGCTTGGTCTCCATGATATTTGGAGCTATAGCTCTCAGGAGAGTCTTTCAATAGGCTTCTTACCATGCAAACACATACCTATGTCCTAATTTTGTTTGATACATAGACAGCAAAATGCAAACAAAGATGATTGCCAGTTGTAAAACGTAGGCCCCTTGAGCACCGCCATCTTGAATTGCCCGAAATACAAGCGGGAAAATATACATTTTCTTAATAATGCGGAAGCCTGTCCACTCACATTTATAGCATTAATAAGACAGTCGCATTAATTTCCCAAAGTACGGTATAGTGATGTGAAAGTTTGCAGCCGAGTGAGTAATCTGATTGGTAGGGTGTGATGGTAGCCTTTATAAACTCAAAAATGGACTCCTATTACTTGGAATTGTTCAGTTGAGCATTCATTTTACAGCTTTGAGCATTAAAGGTCCACTGTCGCAGTTTTAAAATTTTCATATTGATAGTGCTTTGTGAAACATCTTCAATGATACCTATTTCAGTGTCCTTTGCCTCGCGATGAGGGAGTTACGAGGGTGCAAAGTTGCAAAAATGACCAATTATGCGTGAGCGTTTCCTGTTTTCTGGTCCTAACAATGCTAAAACGTCGTGACGTCACAGTAGGCTCCGGAATGTTTGCACGAGTATGGAGGAGAGTAGGCCAGGCAACGGACTGAACAAGAAATCGTTATCTCCTGCGAGTCTTTATCTTACGATGAAGGTGAAACTTCTTGAGACAATGAAGAAGATACCCCTGCTGATTCTGAAATAGATCTGGGCATGCGGGTTGCGCAGCCATACGGCACGACATCAATTTTGCAACATGACCAATAATAGGGTGACGCCCGTTCTCAGCCCTACAAGCGCCGATTCGCACCATTCTTGGACTGTTACAAGAGCATACAAAACAGAGATGGTACACTAGCCTAGAGCTGATTTGTCACCTCCTACAAGGCGTAACAGCTGAAATACGAAGTGTGCCGAAAACATATTTCGGAGCACTTGGCACGTATTTCAGGTCACTGGCTCGCACATCATGAGACGTAAGCATCTCTCCACTCCTACTTGCTAGGTAGTAGGGCACACACAAGCTCTGGTCACAGCAAAAGATTCAGAGGAAAACCATCCCTTGCTCTCTACCGAGAACGGCTGCGCAGAACACCAGGAGGTGGGGACATCGAAATAGCCCTGGGACACCTTTTTCGTCATCCTAAAGCTACTACTCACCCTTTCGTCCTTTGTAGTGATTTGTCGTCTTCTTGATTGGCTTTCTCTGTGCTAGGAATAACTACTGTAAGTTAAAGCGCCATTCGGATTCTGACGGATGTACTAGAGTGAGCAAAGTGGTTGTTGCTAGAATATTTACACCAAGAAATAGCGAAATGGCAGGTAGGGCATCAGTCGCAATCCGAAAGGCGCTCTAACTTACGGGAGAGTCTTACCAAGCACAGAAAGACCCTGCCAACAGCTGCTGGCCACCGCTTCTTCAGACTATCGCTCTTTGTGAAATGAAGCAGTGACCGTTGCCTCCACTATAGATCTATGCCTCCACTGGCCCTACTACATCCTCAAGCAATGCATTTGTGATGCATCGGGGCGAGTTCATCAGCAAGAGGGACGTGAATAGCCACTTGGCGATTGTCTTCCCACACGGCGTGTGACACGTTCAAGCATAGACACAAGTGTATGCCAAGCCTACTGTGACATCACAGCAATATGGCAGATTTCTTCGGCCGATTTTTGCAGAAGTGAGCCATTATCCCTCTACCAGGGAATTTCGAAGTGCTCTAACAGCGATTTTCGGTGGTTTTAGATGATAATCTATCATATAAAGGCAACTTGTATAACCGTGACAGTGGACCTTTAAACTACCATTGTGCCAGGCTCACTTGTACATTATTTTTTCCAGAAGTAATTCAGTAATTATGTATGTGAGTGCCAGAAAGGGAATGATATATAGCTTGTAGAAAGTATTGCAGCAGGTTTAGCTAGGAAAGCTTACTAATAGCTGACTATGAAGCAATATTATTCTTGAGTATAGGCTTTTGAAGTTCCTTGAGAGGAGAAATATATGACTACATGGTAGTGCATAATTATATATACTTGAAATCATCTGTCATCCACTCGATCTGTGTGCACCCTTCCATATCTTGATGAACCACAGCTGAAGTCCCTGCTGAGCCAACCAGTGACAACAAAGGAAGTGGAAATAACACGGAAATCGACAAGCACTCCAGCAATGATGAGAGTGAAGGTGCAGACTCCCTGGAGGAACACACACACACACACACACACACACACACACACACACACACACACACACACACACACACACACACACACACACACACACACACACACACACACACACACACACACACACACACAACACACACACACACACACACACGCACACATGCACACACATGCACACACACACACACGCACACACACACACACACACACACACACACGCATGCACACACATGCACACACACGCACACACATGCACACACACACACACACAAACACACACATTCAGGGGCACACAATAGTGTCAGATTGCAAAAGAATGTCACATACGTAGACACAATTCTTTCAGGTTTCTTCTCCTAATATTATTACATGCACAATACTCATTGCAGTTGACCATGTGAGTACGGTATTGAAGAGGTCGATTGTCGCATCTTTAGTTAGAGATTGATCAGATGTCTTAACACATGCATCATTGAATTCATGCACTATAATTATGCTCAAATTGATTCACATAATTACCTCATGCAAGTAATGTAATATAATATCTGCTGTTGAGTTTTGATTAATGTTGTGTGCATACGAAAACGGGCTCTTGCAATTTGCTATATGTGTCTTCTTTAGGTCATGGTTCTGTGGGGCCAACTGCCATTGCCATAGCTGTTGTGGTGCTTGTGGTTCTCTGCGGAGCAGTGTCTCTGGTCTATTGGAAGAGACAGATGGTGAGTTGTGAGATTGTCTGCTTACACGTGTATATGTATGCATATAACTTGTACTGTATTCATGTATTGAATTTCTGAACCAACGGGACTAAACTGTATAGTGGCGTCATATTACCTGTACATTGCCTGCAATCAACTGGCATTCCTGCCACCTCCCACTTCCCTCATTTTTGCTTTTGGCGTAGTCAAAAGTGCTGAAGTGGACTGCTCTTTCTGCTAGGGGCTGTGTGCAGTACAAACTTATAACTGCTGTTATGACAGTATGTTGTCCCCACGTTACTGTTCTTGTTTGTTTAACACTACTGAGCCATCCACTTTATACGTAGAGATGTGTACACAACTACCTCTGAAATAAGGACACCTCTCTAATGAGGGCAGTGCCTACTGTTCCAGCTACATAGAGATGTGTACAAAACTACGTATCTGTGAAATATGGACACCTCTCTAATGAGGACAGTGCCTACTGTCCCAGATACACAGCAATGCGTACAAAAATACCTCTAAAATAGGGTCACCTCTCTAATGAGGACACTTGGGCCTGTACTAATGGGGCCTAAAAGTATCTAGAATTATCTACGCTTTTTAGTGGAAACAAATCTTTGTAAAGTAAATGAATTTACCTGTACCTACTGTGCTGTATTTCTGTGTGCGATGTGTTGTATGTTGCTGTTGTGTATGAGGTGTCTTACGCTGTGTCCATTCATGTAATACACAGCTGCGTGACTGGCTGATGGATAAGGATGTTGTGAAAGTGATCAAGAAGCAGAGGAGGGGCAAAGGCTACAAGTACAGCAAGCTGCCGAAGGACATCAGCACCTCCATGAAGCACCTTGAGTGAACAATAGGGGCAAGATGATCTGAGAACTAGTACAACGTAACATGATAGGAATAGGCCTTATTTTCAGGAAAGCTTGCTTAGCAGACATCTTCATACACACAAATAGCCTTATTTTTGCATCATTCTGACATTCAACCTTAGCCAGCTAGTTTCACTAGAATACTTTTGTAACTTTTGTAGTGTTGTACTTTTGTACTGTTTCATGCTGGTAGATTTGTAGTGCACTAAGCAATGAAACAAGCTTAAGTGATGGTCAGGTTTGTGAAGTTGTGCATGACTCAGTCATGGTAGGCCAAGTGCTGCATAAGGAAGCTCTTAGCTATAGCTAGCATTTTGCATCACTCTTAAGAACGCTAAAAGATTCTAAGAATACGGGAACTAGGAAACTTGGGCTTAGCACTGATACCATTGTATATAGGATCCAGTATAAAGGCTAGGGGATCAGATCAATTATATAATTATTATTGCTGCATGTAAGTGTGGTGTCCTCCCGTAACCACCGTATGTCAAACAACGACAAGCAACCTGAGTGACACACGGGATGAGATTCTTGGCAAATCAGTGATTACTGACTCAATAACAGGGTCACTACAAAACTAATCATGTGTAACTACGTACATTCATGCATTTACTAAGAGAAAACTGAGGATTACAAGCATGCAGTAATCACAAACATACACCATCCACCCTACAGTAAGTGAAAGTAGCTATAAGCTTGTGTTGGCCGTGGCAATACTGTACTACATATGCATGATTATGATACATACTAGGCATTAAGCACAGCTTCTTTGTACAGTTATAACTACAGTGTATGCTGTGCATTGTACTAAAATTACACATGCATACATACATAAAAACATGTTGGTAAGCTTGACTAAATCTAATGGACTTGCATGTAATTGACTATGACTGGATTTTGACTAGCGTCTCTGCCTCATTTGAGGAAACTTATGTCTACATTGCTATAGCTAGCTATTGTCAGGATAGTGGCTGTGATGGCTGTTATAACAAACACATGACATAGCATAGCTACGTACATGGATAGAAGCATATCCAGGCAATAGTTCAACTGTTGTATGAAGGCAAACACTGCGGCGCAGTTGCTAACAGATCCACTAATTAAGCCACTATTGAGAGGTCTGCGCTTGCAATACAGAAGCCAAGAAAGAATGTACCGTATCCAATAATCAATCAAGTGTCACGTTCGCGGTTAGGGACATTGCACAAGGAAATAACATTTTATACTGTTATATAAACATAATCACGATATAAATATGTACATACGCGCTACTATTATTATATAATTTCTAGCGCCTGCTTATATATAATTACATTTGTGCTTTTGTGCCGTTCCAGGCTGTACGTGCGCGAAACGCACAAGAGATGCACATTAAAAGCTTCCTTGAGTTGTCGTTTGCTTTCTGGATAACATCATCAGTGTTATGTGATCCCGGGCCCTTGACCTGCGAAGATGTCGCTAACAAGGTGGCCTCACACCGTGACATCGCAGCCCTCGCGGCAGAGGCGAGGGCAGTGGAGGGACTTCCACCTGCGCAGGGTAACCCCACTGATTAGTGACGTAGCGCGTAGTCTTGTACTAAAGCAGGAGTCAGGGGGGAACAAATTGAAATGCTGTGGAGACGTTGTGTCCGTAGCCACTACGTCAACGTGCATAAGTTGGCGTCCACCGCTTCTGTTGGAGGCATCTGAACGTTTTTCTATATCAATAGCTATAATTACAGTCGATTTCCGAACGGTTGGCCAAAATGGCAAATGGCAGAATGACTAAATGGCATGATATAGCTATTAGATTAACTGCTTGCCATTTTGTCACTCCTATTGTCCAGTATTGCCATTTGCTATGACGTCACGCCATTTGCCATTTACCTTTTGGACAACCATTCTGAAATTGGCTGTATCTAATAACTACCTATACTTGCATCATAGTTTAGAGAATCTGTGTGTGCATGTGCGTGCTTGCGTGTGTACGTGTGTGTGTGTGTGTGTGTGTGCGCGCGCGCGCGCGTGTGTGCATGTGCGTGCTTGCGTGTGTACGTGTGTGTATGTGTGTGCATGTGTGCGGGCGCGCGTGTGTAGGGGGAAGTGTGGTCACATATTCATTCCTCATGCAATTTTATGATATTTTCTTGTATGATCAAGCACACCAACAAAGTCACTTCTTGAGTAACAATCTAATTCATTGCAATAACGTTTTGGCCATCATGCATGGGCTTGTCCAGACATAGCTACAGGGCAAATATATACACTGCAAGCCTGACGAATCCTGTTTGATGTTGGTGCATGGATAATTGCAATTAGGGTGGAAATTTGTAAGCAACAAAGCCGGCTCCCCCATTTAATTATAGTACATAGCTATAATATAATATACTTTGTATGTATATTATTGTATTTTCCTTATTTTAAATGCAGATTGTGTGTACCTGTTGGAATCATTTGACTTTCTTCTGACTCTTCTCGAGTCGCACTTGGGTGACTCGGCTCAACTAAAACAGCTTCAGTTGAAGCCAGGTAATATGCATGCTTAAGTGTGTTTGATTAATCCACAATGAGTAAGGGTATGCAATGTGTATAAGGCAGTACTTGTTTGAGCCTCATCACATGTTTGTGCAATTGTGGTCCAATGTTGCACACAACGTGAAGAGTTTCCCTCTGACCAGTAGCTAACTGACCATGGTCAGTTGCAGTACGTAACAATGGTTCTGACATTCTCCTAACCGTGCAGAGATTTCACAGGTCCAATCAAAAGTGAAGTATCATGAACTTGTTAAGCTAAAATGTACTACCACTGTGAAAGCAGCATCTTTGAACAAACCTCTAATGTGGGAAAAGCTGGTTGATAACACACGAACATTTATTTCCACAGACGGCAAAGATCTGGATCCATCAGCCTTTTCCTCACAGGATGAGATAGAACCAAGTAGTACACTAACTATTAAAGTTACAGATGAGTGGATCGGTGCTGAGATACGATGTGGCGTGGAGTACAGGGATACATCAAAGGGGGCTGAATCCTTTGACACGGTGACAAGATGGAGTAGACCACATCGCCTTAATGGTATGACTTTGTGCTATTTGTGTAACATCACAGCTATGGGCTTGACGTGTATGATTCTAGTGTATCATTACAATGCTAAACTTTCATCAACATCTGAGCTATGTATGTGTGTGAGTGCGCATGTGCGTGCGTTTGTGCGTATGTGTGTGTGTGTGTGTGCATACGTGTGCTTATGTTTGTGTGTTTGAGTGTACATGCATGGAGTACGTATATATATGTGTGTGTGTACATACATGTGCTTGTTCACCGCGTGTGTCTTGTGTATTGTTCCTCTCTCGATTGCTGGCCATGAGTCTGAGAGTATTCTGTTGTTTATTGAACAGTTCGTACATACATTATCATTCCCCTTCTTGGTGCGGTGTGCATGTGTGCAGTGTCTCTGAGTATTGCAGGAAACCCAGATAATGTAACAGTCAAGGAAGGTGACAAGGGGGAGCTGATTATGTCATGCAAGTATGCTGGAAGCAATATCCCAAAGGAAAGTCCGTGGAAGAGAGGAAGCCAACCGATACAAAATATACCTGGAAAGTATGTTGTGACTCGAAACCCTCCTGATGAGACCGAGGGAGTTGTTACATGGAAACTTCACTTTCTAAATGTTTCAAAGACTAGCAGTCTATTTGGGGACTACTGTTGCAATTTGAGTAATATCACATCTAGGATTGCATCTCTAACTCTAGCTGGTAAGTGACATGAGTACAAATAGTAGATTATTTATGCGCTGTGCCATGTTGTGGTTCATTCATTGTTAGCTCGCCCTGCTCTATCCGATCTATCAACACATTCAGTCTTTACCTCTGTAAAACAATCACCCGGAGGTGGCCTTATTAGACAGGTGTTACTGCTATCATTTAGGAATGTATAGCACAGTTTAACAAAGTAATGTGCTTCAAAGATGTTTGCTCAGACTTATAATATTATGCAATGTTCTGTGTCCCATTGATCTGTGTACTATAGAATGTTCAATCATTGTGTAAATTTGTTTGCTGGTGTGGATTATTGTGTATTTCTATTTCTTGTTTACAGTGCCAGCCAAACTTACTCATTTTCACATTGAGCAAATTAACTCGGATAGTAACAAAATAAAGAAAGTTCTTAAATGTCAGGCAACTGGAGTTCCTCCACCCGAAATAGTGTGGGCTGATTCCAGAGGTAAAGTAGATCTTGACGGGGTAGTCTCTAAAGAAGTGGACGGCACTTATACGTCAGCGTTGACTCTTGAAATTGGAGAAGATGTAGGGACGTACTCTTGCACTGTGAAGAATGCTTATTCTGAACATACTCACTCCTTTGCAGCAGCTTCTCATAAACCAGTTGCAAGTGAGTGAATCAGATGTACTTGTGCCAGTTCTGTGTTTGGTGATGGTTTCAACTCACTGTTTGTCCCTTAGAAACTACCTCATGCCACAAAATGGTGATTTTAAATCACCAGTGGTGGTTCTCATGGACGAATGATATGTTGAAACCATCACTGTTTGGCAGTGCTTGTAGTCAAGTGATGTGAAACACATACTCAAATTCTGTGACAAACTGAATTCCAGGTTTTCGATAATTCTCTCTGCTTCTTTGTCTCCAAGCAGCTCCGGCTGTAGTAATGGAAGGTGAAGGCATCACTATCGTTGGTCTACCTCAACTTGCAGCTGCAGTAATTCTAGCTTGTGCTGTCCTGTTGGGAGCAATCTGCATTGCTAGAAAGAGACACAAAGTGAGTAGTGCACACTATGTATGGGTAACATTGGCCACATTAATAATATATATATACTGGCTTGGGCTTGAGTTTTGTGGGACTAAACTTTGTGGATGGTACAATTAAATCAATATAGTGGACAACTTATTGCCAGTAAAACTGTTTAACTAACTGATATCTAGCAAAGTGTTGTCTGTGTTTGCACCTATACACAATTCAAAGGCCACAATAGGACAAAGGGGCATTGTTGGAATCTTTTTCGGTGGCCATTTTATGTGGTTATGCAACATTTTGCCCAAAATATTATGTAATAGTTAAATGCTGACCAAGAGGTATCTCTGAGATTTAGAGCACGAGGCACAAAGGCACGAAACGCCCAAGTGCTGAGTGGTCTAAATCTTCAGAGACACCGATTGGTCAGCATTTAAGTGTTGTAGATCCCAAATGATTGGGCGAGGAGCTAGCAGCAAATCAGTTTACCTACTCGTCCCTGCGTCATTACGCTTCTTCCGGAAGTAGTTAGCTATATACTCCTGACAGTGGCAGGAAAAACGTCATGTGATTCGGGTCTCAAGTTGGGTTGTTCATCTCGCAGCGGACGCTTCCTACTGGTCGGCAGTGGATGCAGCGCATCAGCTAAGCGTGACTCACTGTCAGTCATGTCAGCCACATCGTTTCCCAGAGCGGTGTCTAACCAAAGCCTGTTCCCAGCTCGTAGCTAACCAGTTCCTTTCTCGGCTCTAGTTTGTAGCCGGATTGTGGCTTTTCCCTGTTTCTTGTCGAAACAAGTGAGCCGGGCGACCTGTGCACCGTATGTTGTGGTGTTAGCTACTGTTGCTTATCACAGCTGCATTTAGAGCATAGTGCGAATGCCGTGCGTGCCACAGAACAGTGCATGTTCGACATTTAGATGCACTGGCGCTGGTCTGGCGAGATGCAAGCACTCGTCCTATTGGCTACATGTTTGTCCGCAGAATGCTTGCTCTATGTGATTTAATGTCAGCGTTTAGACGCCTGTTACCATGGCAACGGGAGCTATATACTAATAGGGTGCCTGCCTTCAGCGGGCTTCTGCTATGGTGAGTCACACAACAGCGAGTCACACAACAGCGAGTCGGGCCCAGGCTGATTTGAAGAATCTGTGCTGTTAGCAATGGAGGGTAGCTGCTATAACAACCATGGTACATCTATACATGGAACATCAATACTACCTGGGTTACATGCAGGCATATAGATGTTCATCATAATACATGTAATACTAATTATTTATGTACAGATCACGTATATACAAGTGTACTTTGGCGCTTCCATATTCACACAATACATTATAGTGGATTGTTTGTATGAATGTGTACGTATTATGTTGTATTGACTTAGATTATTATCTATATATATAATTCAGTTTTTTTTTGTCTGTTCGTTCGTGATTCGGGCAAAATCTACTGCACAGAATGCCACCAATCTCTCAGGAATTATAAAGTGGGGCTCCGCAAGTGTCCTCCACAGGTTGAAATCGCCTGTCTTGCAGTTCTTGAAGAGATATCCTTCTATTTCTGTTTTTTTGTTCGCGGCTGATGGCCATTTTATTAATTATCGCTCCCTTGACTTCCAGTTGTTGGACTGTTTGATTCGCTGTCGTTCAACGATCGACTTTAAACTCGGTCGTCGTTATAGCAGCTACCTTCCGTTGCTACCAGCTCACATACGTCAAAACTGGTTGGGGCCAACTCGCTGTTGTGCGACTCGCCATAGCAGGAGCCCGATGAAGGCGGGCGCCCTGCTAGTACCATATAATCTTGTACAGTCATTAGTAGTAAGCCCTATGTGTGTTTCACTTCTGTTTCAGTTGTTTGAGCACTTTTGGGGAGGAAAGAGAAACCAGAAGTGTGAGCTGGACAGCTTGGATGTATGTGCACAGCCCTGGATGAAACTTGTTGAGCAATCCCATTAGTTAATGAAGCGTCACTCAATGTTATGTGAAGTCACCTCCACATCGTGAATTATACTTTTGAATTGGCTACATGCATGCACAACAAATAGTATTGTACAATACGCTGAATACAGGGACTCTCATCTCATGACATTGTGAAAGAAATGTACTGTATCATAATGTTTATGTGCTGTGTGACTGTTACCTGTTATATATAATTACCTGTTACATGCTTGCAATTGGGTCCGTTGCACAGCAATCATGTATGTATGTATTAGTCTCGCATAGCCCAGATCACTTCTCCCCTCCAATTTTAATTAATGACGTCAGAGGTCGGGGAGAAGGGTCTGGTTGACAGCCTATACCATTTCTGTTCTGCGTCTAACGGAACCAGATGTGGTAAACGATGATAAATGTAACACGTATATAGGCACACATGCGCACTGCCTTACACAGGTATTTAAGGTAAGGTATGACATTGTAATAATAATACTTATACATGAATGGTGGTTAAAAAAAAGTAAGCAATAAACATAATCGTGACGCGTACGCGAATCGAACTGGGAAGTGGATTATAGTGGATGGGTGTTCGCTCTGATAAGTCTGGTCATAGTCTGATTGCTTCTATGCGGGATGCCAGCGTGTTGCTTTACATAGGATCGCTAGAACTCATTGTTTTGTCGCTCCCGGCCAATCTGTAACACTTTCCCGTTAACAGCGTGACTTTACCAAGAATATCGTTATTACCATGGTTACTGAATATTAATGAGCCCCAACTTCCGTGGGGCTCAGAACAAAGTCGGTATAGGCAGTTGACCAGACCCATTTCTCTGCAATTGTGCAATAATATGCGCGCGGAGAAATAGGGTCTGGAAGCGAGATTATGCATGTATAGCAAAGAAGGATATAGTATAATTAGCAAAACATTTGACCTGGAGGTAGACACCTCGATATCACAACTTCTCATGCATGGACTAAAACATATACTTCTCCACTTTGTGCTTGCTCAGTACCAGCCCCCTCCAGTATGCTGTAGCGAGGGAAATTAGCACCTCCATGAAGCACCTATAGCTAGAGTGAACAAGAGTGTGAACATGGACTGAGAACTAGTACAATGTAACATGATAGTTCTGACAATCAACTATGGCCAGCTAGTTACACTAGAATACTTCTGTAACTTTTGTAGTGTTGTACTTTTGTACTGTTTCATGCTGGTAGTTTTGTAGTGCACTATGTAATGAGACAAGCTTATTTAAGTGATCGATGGGGTTTGTGAAGTTGTGCATGACTCAGTCATGGTAGACTGAAGTGCTGCATAAGGAAGCGTTTAGCACTTTGCATTGCTCTTGAAAACGCTAAAAGCTCCTAGGAATAATGGGAACTAGGAAACTTGGGCTTAGCACCATTGTATATAGGATTCGGTATAAAGGCTATAGGGGATCAGATTACTTATATATTATTATAGCTGTACGTATGTAAGTGAAAGAAGCTAAGCTTGCATTGGCCGTGGCAATACACGTACTGCATGATCATGATACATAATAGGCATTAAGCACTGCTTCTCTGTATAGCTATAGCTACAGTGTACGCTGTGCATTGTACTAAAATTACATACTTAAATACATGTTGGTAAGCTTGACTAAATCTAATGGACTTGCATGTAATCGACTATGACTGGATTTTGACTAGCATGTCTGCCTGATTTGAGGAAACTTATGTCTACATTGCTATATAGCTATTGTCAGGATAGTGGCTGTGATGGCTGTTATAGCTAACACATGACATGGCATAGCTATAGCTAGCTACATGGATAGAAGCATATCCAGGCAATAGTTCAACTGTTGTATGAAGGCAAACACTGCATGCAATGCAGTTGTCCACATATAAGCCACTATTGAGAGGTCTGTGCTTGCAATACAGAAGCCAAGAAGGAATGTACTGTATCCAATAATCAATCAAGTGTCACGTTCGCGGTTAGGGGTATTGCACAAGGAAATAATTTATATTATTATATATGTGTAGATACAATATAACTTTGTACATAAGTGCGGCTATTATTATATAATTCCTAGCGCCTGCTTATATATTATTACATTATTGCTTTTGTGGACAACACACACACCACGCGCACAAGAGCTCGAGCTGAAGGCTTATCTAGGTCTCTGGCCATTGTTTGCCTTCTGGTCAGTCTCATCAGTGTTATGTAAGTCCTTAACCTGCAAAGAGCTCGCTGACAGAGTGAAGAGCGGAGACCAGGACATAACCGAGGATGAATTGCCAACTGACTTGGAAATTAAATCACAGGGTAATCTTGAACTTTGCAGAGATTGCTCTTGTATCATACAGCACCACATAGGAGTCAAGGACGGGATCAATTGAAAATACTGTGAAGAGGACAGGTTGTGTTTCTTACTGCGCCCATAGATCTATGCTGCGCCTACGTGCGCGTTGTTATCCGTCATTTTAGTAGAAACACACCTAAGGCTAAGGTTTTCCTGATAAACAATACACGTTAGCGGGGTAGCTAGCTAGTACAGATTCTCTTCTCAGCTGGCCATGGATTTATATATAGCCGTATGATGTACTGTTCTATAAGGTACCTTGTACTTCGTGGTGGTCCCATGCGTACTTCTATTAAATCTCTGTAATTAATTGCTACGTGTTTCTTTCGTATCATTTCCAGTCACCCACTCCCCCCCCCCCCCCCCGAATGTGTGGCAATGTATGGTGGTAACAGTTACATAGTACTGATGATGTGTAGTACGGACTGTTAGCTCCTGTGTTTCTGTACACAGATAAATGGTGTGCAGATCTGGTGACTCTTCTCAAAGAGCACTCCAAAGAGAAGGACGAACTCTCCCAACTAAAGTGGAAACCAGGTATTAAACATCATTGTGCAATTGTGATGGTGAAGATTAGCAGTAGCAAGGTATACACCTTATCATTTGTACTGAGCTCTTGTACAATCTCTAGTCACGGCATGAGACGAAGAGATCCATTCTGTTCAGTAACTGATCATGCTCAAGGAAAGTGCACAAATGTGGTAGTGATGGTTCTGAAATTATTGTGAGTTGTTGTGTTGACTGTCTTTCAATGTAGAGTTGAAACAGGTCCAGAAAGAACTCAAGTATCACAAGCTTGTTGATCTAACTTGTACTCCCCCAGTGGAAGCCAAATCTTTGGTCATCTCTCTAAAGTGGGCTTGGCTGAATAATTCATACTTCCAAGAGATCACATCTGATACTATTAAAGCAGATGAAACAGTTATAGGCATTGCCATTGATGACAATGAAAGTATACTAAGTAATCTAACTATAAATGTTACAGAACAATGGATCAGTGCTCAGGTATTGTGTGGTATGGAGTACAAGTATACAGCAAAGAAGGCTGAGCCCTTTGATGTAGTGACAAAATGGAGTAGACCCCATCGCCTTAATGGTATGTGCAACCCTGATGTGTGCGCACGTGCGTGTGTGTATGTTTGTGTGTGTGTGTGTGTGTGTGTGTGTGTGTGTGTGTGTGTGTGTGTGTGTGTGTGTGTGTGTGTGTGTGTGTGTGTGTGTGTGTGTGTGTGTGTGTGTGTGTGTGTGTGTGTGTGTGTACGTGTGTGTACATGTGTGTGTGTGTATTCCACATGAACCACTTTATGCATATGCAGTAGCCTGTGTGCATTGACATGCATGGATTATCTAATGGTTATTACGTGTGTTTGCTGACTTTTATGTTATGTTTACTGTTGGTAAGATTAACAGGTACTGGTCAATCTGATTATGTATTTCTCATTTCGGGCTTTCATGCATGCATGCAGTTTCTCTGAATATTTCACTTGGCCCAACGCGCCTCCATGTAAGGACAGATAAGAAGATAGAGAATCCTAGCATGACTTGCCAGTTTGCAGGAAGCGTTATCCCATTGGACAGCCCTTGGAAAAAAGACAAGATGAAAATAGATCCTGACACAGATAAAGAGAAGTATGATGTAATTCGTGAACCTCCCCTCAAGACTATGGGAGTTGTGCAGTGGACACTTCGGTTCCGGGACGTCTCAAAGACTAGCAAAGTGTTTGGCAACTACAGCTGCAGTTTTGACAATGTCAAACCCCAATACGCATCACTTATACTAGCAGGTGGGTAACGCATAATGATGCAAGCGGTACACATAATTATTGTAACTGTTTTTTTATGAGTGCTGTATTGTACTTAATTGTATTTACCAGTCGCTGGCTGTACATGCAGTTGTAGGTATTGTATATTGTTTGGAGTGAGTGTGAACTCTCCCCCTGTATAAGCATATCCCCCAATGCTGCCATTTTGTTGAATTTCACGCACAAAAATTATCAGTTGTTATGTGCTGTGGCAGGTTTCTTAACCCGTTAGTGCTGAAGTTTAAAATTCACGCCGTGCACCCAGTGCCGAAATTAAAATGGCAACGCACGTGAGCAATTTGGTGTGCCAAGGTTTTGAACTTTATTCGCTATGGGTGTCATTCGGACTTACATGCAAACTAATAAATGACACCTACAGGCATCATTCGACGCTAATGGGTTAATGTGCACAATAATTATGTTCAAAAGAGACTGGTATTTTTTCAGGAATAATTCACTGCTACATTATGCCTTGTGAGAAACATTGACTCCAGCAATTTCAGAGATTTGATAGCTTCCCGCAGCATCAGTAATCTGGCAGGTACAATTTGGTTATTTCGTGCATATGAATTAAGGTATTATAATAGTAACTGCGAAAAGTGGTATAATGCATGTACATTCCTTCTAGCATGCATACACTCAGACCTC
This sequence comes from Ianthella basta, assembly GCA_964019415.1. Taxonomy (NCBI): domain Eukaryota; kingdom Metazoa; phylum Porifera; class Demospongiae; order Verongiida; family Ianthellidae; genus Ianthella; species Ianthella basta. The sequence goes on from OZ025878.1 coordinate 2,007,770, forward strand.
CTGTGTGTTATATATATGTGATTTGCCGGCTAGGAATCCATAATCAGTACAGTGAGTCAAGAATTTGATGACGCATGTTAAACGAAATGTATACAAGCTAGTGAATTGTTAAACATTATTTCTACATTTTCCACTCTTTTTGCTGGTCATTTCTAAGCCAGCTACGTAATGCTTGAGGAATTTATAGTTACTAGTGTATTAGTAGCTTTTAGTTATATGTTTTAATTGGTGCCATTTTACTTGACTCTAGCGTGTTCTAGTGCCACTGTGTATTTTTTGTTGTTTTCATTCAGTGCCAGCCAATGTTACTCGCATATTTATTGAGAATGAACCAGGTGGTGATAAAGTTGTCCTTAAGTGTGTCGCAACTGGAGTTCCAAGACCAAATATAACATGGCAAAAAGCTGGAGAAGCCCAAGATGTAAAGCCTGATGGAGAACCCACTGGACATGGTAACTATACATCGCAGTTGACCATTGGTAGTAAAGATGATGTGGAGAAGTATTCTTGCACTGTGACGAATGAATATTCTGATCGCCCCCAACAACGCTCGTTTGCAGCACCTAAGACTGTTTCAGTGCAAAATACAAAAAGCACACGTGAGTCAATCAGAATCATACTATGTCTTGTATCATAAGCTTATCCCACAATTTCGAAACATCTTGCCTTACATTCATGTAGTCTGAGCATGTTTGGGAGATATGTTAAACAGTCAAATGACAATATTATATGAAAGTAATACTAAACTATATACTAATATATACTATACTAAAGTAATTAAGTTGCTGCTAAAATTTGTAGCCTTTTGAGGTAATACGTAGTTCAAAATTCACCACTCCAGCTTTTTCTCACTCTCCCTCTCATTACCTTTTCCATTAGACTGCCACGATTTTGCTCACTATTAAGGGTCTAATCAATGCATGTATGCATAACAGTGGATGATTGATGTCATTTTTACTGTATAAGCGTTTTTCGGTGTTGCAAACTGCAAATGTGCTGTAAATAAAATTAGCCTAGATGTACATAAAACTGTATTATTTTCATCTGATTGTCTATGTTTACAACTCTGTCGACAGTTATCACAGAGCCAAAGGATAGGGAAAAGGTACAACTGAAGAAGGGATCTAAGTACCAGATCAGCTGTACTATAACAGGGGATGGTGCTCCTACTACCGATGATGCACGCCCGTGGCTTGATAGTGATGGGAAGGAGATCACGAGTGAAGATGGAAGAAATGTTACCACAACAGTCCTGGACAATGGTAATGGAATAAGATCATCTATTTTCTTTGCAAGCTTAACAGATGAGGGGTTTGGTACCTACATCTGTCGTTTTGAAGACAAAGATTCCACTGTGACCCTTGAACCTGCTATAGGTAAGTAGCAGAGCAGCAGACGGTTTGAATGTGTTGCTGTAGATGTTGTACATGTGTGTGTGTAGCACTACGCACATGTTCTCACATGCTGTCATTCTGTGCATATCTGTATACACTGTATTTCAGTTACTGTTTTGTTTTGTTGGTTCATTTGTTTGAAGTAAACCAACAACTAGCTACAGCACAAAACTAGCCAATGCTCAATGATAACAGAGAATGGAATGGAAATTGTTCTCCATGAGTTGAAATCACCCATCTTACCGTTGTCAAGTTATGCAATAATTTCCAATTAATTTCACCAATTTATAATTGCGAAGTGAGATTCTCGGTTGGCAGTTATTAGTCATTGTAGTCAATGTTCACTCGATTCCAACCATGCAATAATTCAAGAAAGACTACTGGCGTTTAGGCCACAATTCTTTGGCCTTCATCAGAGTAACACGGTTACTCTGATGAAGGTCAAAGAATTGTGGCCGAAATGTCAGTAATCTTTCTTGAATTATTGCATGGTTGGAATCGAGTGAACATTGACTACAATTCACCAATGTATAATTGATGATTGTACCGCTTATCCACTTTGTGGCCAGTTGGATTTGCTGTCTTTCCAACTTTACATTTAATGACTACTCTAGCTCAGTTTGAGTCACTATCAACCTTCATGACAAAGTGGGTATTGCTTGCTATTAATTAATGCTCACACAATTTTCGCAAGGTCTTGAATTTCACATTTGAGAGCTAGCCCCACCTGTGAAATTTCTACCAGACTTTCAGCACTGTTACACTCCCTGAAGCGAAATATGCACAAAATTTTCATACCATCTTGCAGTAATTGCAGAATATCTGAACAATGCTTAAAAGCGGTAGACTAGCACAGCATTGAATTGTACACCTTAACAAAGAAACATTTTCTCAGCACACACGATTATCTGAAACTTTGTTGTGTTCAGGCCGTATTGTAGTACAGTAAGACGGAGATGCATGTACGTTGTCATCAGTATATGGCAGTGCCTTGGGTTGAGGCATTAATTGCGTGCCAGGGCTGTAGCACCAAGATAAAAAGCGGTCAGGCCATAGATGACGTGATGCAAACTAGGGGGGTCTGGGGGCATGCTCCCCAAGGAAAAGTTTGAAATCTAGATGTTCTGTGAGTTTTTTTGGAGCAATTCTAGGCCCATCAACACTCCAATGAGTATGAAAAAATGTAACATAGACCAACAGGCACAGCAGGAAAGGTGATCAAGTGCCATGAAACAGGTAATACAATGCATTGAAATAAGAAGATTGCGCATTAAAAATCAAAATCTAGTGGTTTGTTAACTGTCTCTCCAATGCTAGGCAGCACAAATCTCTCCTTCCTAGAAGACACCATCAATGCAATTTTGCGTGGCGATCGATTAAAACACCATTTTGGCGTGTAAACCGTCATGCATATATCCATAAAATGGCTGCTGCCGTTAAGGTTGGTTAGAGAAACTAAGTATCTGGCTATTCCTTGTTCAAACTAAGTCCTGCAACACTGTAACAAGATCACTCTGCTCTTAGAACGTTGTTTAACCTTAGGCCAGTACCCCCCAATTTGAAAGTGTGTTTAAAATGCATATCTTCAATATTTAGAATATTGTTCCAGCAGCACTGGGACCGGACTGGGTGCTACAGCCCTGCTTGCACTTGCATGCACGAAATCATACATGAAGGATATGAAGCACAATGACACGGCTGATGACAATGACAAAATAATATACTTTTGTCTATTCTAACTGCATGCTTAACCCATACACTAGTGTGTGTACAAACCTGTACTGCCCACTGCCATTCCAACTTAATTCTTCAGAGTAAAAAATTGAAACATGCTTTGCAATTGTGTGTATTATGGGAACTTTATACTGTGGTACACTACCTGGAATTGGGAGGAGATGTTTGATGTACATGATTGTGTATATATACATGCAGTGTCTAAAGTCAGCACAGTGTCATTCACTCATTTGTTTACCCTACATGCCATCTTGAACCACAGATGAAACCAGTTCTGGCAATGGCAGTACTGAACAAGGTGAAGGTATGTACGTAAATACAGCACCATTAATGTAAGTGTAAGGCAGTTTAGGTTTGGCGTGTCATGGCTTGCTGAAAATACAACACACTGTCACACATGTTATTGTGTGGTTCTTGCACACACACACACACACATGCACACACACACACACACACACACACACACACACACACACACACACACGCGCGCGCACACACACACACGCACACTAGCCAACGCTCAATGATGACAGAATGGACTGAAAATTTTCCTCCATGAGTTGAATTTGTCTGTCTTACTGTTGTGACATAAAGTTACACTTTGAATTCCATTTTACAATAAGATCATTCAATTGCTGATTGTGCCGCCTATCCAATTTCTAGTTCGCTGTCCACCCAACGAAAATTATTCATTCACTCCCCATTGTAAAGCAGTTTACTTTCTATTGTTACCCTAGCTAGGTTTGGTTTTTGGAATCTTATTCAACGTGGGGAGGGCTTTAGTCAGGAGGCTACTCTTCCAGCCACCCACGTACATGCACAGTACGTAGTGACACAAGACAAACACACATACAGCAATCAGTTAGTAAATCAGTTTATTTGTTCAGTGGCGCAGTGTTTGTTGTCACTTTGTAGGTTTGAGTCACTATCATCCCTCACGACATAATGGGTATGCTACGTAGCAGAGCTATTAATGATAACTTCTTGCACATGCAAACTGCAATGATAGCCTGACAAATCTTGGCTATTTTATACTGTAAAGTTGGAAATTTTGAAAGGACTTAATTTCCTGTTTATGTAGGCTGGCCACAACTTGTGAAATTTCCAACGCCACATTCGAGAATTCATTCTTTTTGCATTGTTGCACTCCCTGAACACTAACGTGCACTGAACTTCCATACCATCTTTCAGTAATTCCACTGAGCAGTTCTTTCATGGAAGCAGTATGTATATATACGTACATGCACAGGATTGAGCCATGTATGCACCTCAGCAAAGAAACATTTTCTCTCAATTTCATGGGAGGTGGCAAATCATCTGAGATTTTTTGCATTCTGGCCAGAAAAGTAATACAGTGAGACAAAGATACATGAAATGTTGTCATCAATATGGCAGTGCCTTGGGACGGGGCATGCACAAATGATTGCATTTGCTCCAAATTACATGAAGCACAATGACACGACTGATGGCAATGACAATGTAATAATTATACTTGTTTCTGTTCTATAGTAACTACATGCGTAACCCACGCACTAGTCCAAACCTGTACTGCCCACTGCCATTCCAACTTAAGTCTTCAGAGTAAAAATATTGAAACATGCCTTGCAAGCGAGTGGTTGCCGGCAGGGTGTTGTAGCTCCTTGGCTAGAGCACTGGCAGCTAAAACCAGATGTCCTGGGTTTGATTCCCGGCGGCCCCATTTTCTTTGCAGCCCTAAGTCATTTCAAAGGTTTACGGACAGTAATGACGCCGATCATGACTTGTTTCGACAGGTTGCCCTTAAAGGCCTTCAGACGTAGCCCCTTCCATCGGGCCTTGCTGTGCTTACTCTTATTATCCTTTCCTTCTCAACCATTTCTACGCAGCAATTATCCTTTAATCTATGCCTTGCAATTGTGTGTATTGTGTGAACTTTTTACCGTGGTATGCTACCTGAAATTAGGAGGAGATATATTTGATGTACATGATAGTGTGTTTATGCGGTATATACCTAAAGTCAGCACAGCATCATGCACTCATTTGTTTACCCTGCATGCATGCCATCTTGAACCACAGATGAAACTGATGACAATGCTGGAGAAGGTGAAATTACTACAGGTAAGCACAGCTTGATTGAATTTAATGTAAGTTCCATTGTGTAAGGCAGTTCAGGTTTGGTGTGTCCTGGCTTGCTGAAAATACAACACACTGTCACACGTGTTATCGTGTGTTATTGTATTATCCAAATCTACTGTTATTGATCTCAGGATGGAAGGTTTGTTATAATGCATTGTTATTGCACACATAGAACACACACCCACATGTGCGCGCGTGCACATACCCACCCACACACACACGTACACACTCATGCGCTTGCACATTCACACACACACACGTACACACACGCACACTCGCACAGGCACACACACACGTACACACACACTTGGTGTATAGTGACCTCTAGGGAACGCATGTGTCTGATTTACACAGTATTCACCACATCTGACCACATGAACACAGTTTACACATAATGAGTGGGTGGATCGTCACATAATTATACTGCATGCACATTCAAATCTATTGTTCCAATATTGATCACATGATGGAATGTTTGTTTTAATGCACTGTGCCGGACGCAATGAACCCCCACAGTGCTAAATGTGGCTGTATGTATAGACTGCTGTACGTAGCTACAAGTAATGTCTGTAATACTTTGTACTGTATGTATACAAGGCTACTCCTGCCTATTCCTCTTTCAGGCCTTGGTTCTGTGGGAACAACTGCCATAGCTGTTATAGTCCTTTTAGTACTCTGTGGAGCTGTGTCTCTGGTCTACTGGAAGAGACAGATGGTGAGTTGTATAGTGGGTTGTATTCTCTATAAGCATATTCACACATGTATGTATTAAGCTTCTCAACCAGTGTACAGCTAACTAGTGTATGTATGTAAGAATAGTGGTCTCATTGTGCCTGTGCAGTGGCTGCGTGCACCTAGTCAATATTCTTGCTATCTCCTCGATCTTGATAGTGCTTTTGGCACATTCAGTGCGCGTGGTGCTAAAGCAAACTGCTCCTTCTTACAGGGGAAGCGGTTGCCACGTTACTGAACTTCTTGTCTGTAGATTCTGTTGGGACCAAAACTACATACCTCTGAAATAAGGACACCTCTCTAATAAGGAAATTGCCTACTGTCCCAGCTACATAGAGATGTGTACAAAACAACCTTTGAAATAAGGACACCTCTCTAATGAGGACAGTGCCTACTGTCCCAGCTACATAGAGATGAGTACAAACTACCTCTAAAATAGGGACATCTCTCTAATGAGGACCGTGCTTACTGTCCCAGCTACATAGAGATGTGTACAAAACAACCTTTGAAATAAGGACACCTCTCTAATGAGGACAGTGCTTACTGTCCCAACTACAAAGAGATGTGTACAAAACAACCTTTGAAATAAGGACACCTCTCTAATGAGGACAGTGCCTACTGTCCCAGCTACATAGAGATGAGTACAAACTACCTCTAAAATAGGGACATCTCTCTAATGAGGACCGTGCTTACTGTCCCAGCTACATAGAGATGTGTACAAAACAACCTTTGAAATAAGGACACCTCTCTAATGAGGACAGTGCCTACTGTCCCAGCTACATAGAGATGAGTACAAGCTACCTCTAAAATAGGGACATCTCTCTAATGAGGACCGTGCTTACTGTCCCAGCTATATAGAGATATGTACAAAACAACCTTTGAAATAAAGACACCTCTCTAATGAGGACCGTGCTTACTGTCCCAGCTACATAGAGATGTGTACAAAACAACCTTTGAAATAAGGACACCTCTCTAATGAGGACAGTGCCTACTTTCCCAGCTACATGGAGATGAGTACAAACTACCTCTAAAATAGGGACATCTCTCTAATGAGGACCGTGCTTACTGTCCCAGCTATAGAGATGTGTAGAAAACAACCTTTGAAATAAGGACACCTCTCTAATGAGGACAATGCCTACTGTCCCAACTACATAGAGATGTGTAAAAACTACCTCTAAAATTTGAGGCACCTCTCTATAGAATGAGGACACTTGGGCATGTACTAATGGGACCCAAACGTATCCACGCATTTGGCTATGTAAACAATGCGGGTGCTGCGCGGCCAATTTTTTTACCCCTGTACAATTGCTTATATCTCCTGCAAGCTTTGTTCGATCTAAGTCAGACGAGTACCAGAAGAAAGAACAGACTCAGCTCTCTACGTCTATGTATGATATCTGCTGATGGCACCTTGCCTCACTGAGCAATGTCACCGCTAACGAAGCCATCAAATTAGCGGGAAATACCTTTCTGGCTATTGGAGGAACGTCTAAACGAAACAAAAAGAACATTAATCTGTTCATACACATGTGATCTAACTTTTGCATGCATGCATTGTTGCTAAACTAATCCTATCCAAAGTTACACCAAGAAAACTAACTTTTGTTTCTCTTTGGCCAACTTCTGCATCTTGTAACTCCTCACAAGAAGCGAGAACGAACAATGCATGCATGGAAAGGCTAGATAATTTTCTTAGCATGTGAAACGAGCTATCAATTTGCCTCTACCTGGCAATACCGATAGCCAGAAAGTTCTGTTTGTGAACAATCGTAACAACTCGCCTTCAGGGACAACGTCCCATGACACCCTTGTGATATTTCTAAAAATAATGGCTGACGGCATTATAGCACATGGCTCTTTGGCATTTTTGCTCGGTCCATTAGATAAAGTCCGCTAGGAAAGGCTTGTTTTCATCCTTAGGTACATACCTAGCTGCCAGATACGACATTCTAGGACCATTTCCTTCCCAAGATAATCGCAGATCATGTGCACATCACATGACATTGCACGGGTAGCCACGGAAACAGAGGAATTCACACCTCTGTGATATAATTTGCCTTATGTAAACAGAACTGACATAACCTACGAGCGCAGAATTAGATACACTTTTCGGTGGAAACAAACCTTTGTAAAGTAAATGAATTAACCTGTATTTTTGTGTGCGATGTGTTGTATGTTGTTGTTGTGTATGAGGTGCTTTACACTGTGTCCATTCATGTCTTACACAGCTACGTGACTGGCTGATGGATAAGGATGTTGTGAAAGTGATCAAGAAGCAGAGGAGGGGCAAGGGATACAAGTACAACAAGCTCCCGAGCGACATCAGTTCCTCCATGAAGCACCTTGAGTGAACAGGAAGGCTACATTATCTGAGAACTAGTACAACGTAACATGATAGAAGTAGCTCTTATTTTCAGGAAAGCTTGCTTAGCAAGCATCTTCATGCATACAAGTAGCCTTAGTTTTGCATCAAACAATCAACCTTGGCCTAGTTTTATACTCAGTCGGGTAAACATTTTGTAACTCTTATACTGTTTCATGCTAGTTTTGTAGTGTACTAAGTAAGGGAACAATTGATGGTACAGTTGTTGGCATGTCATTGGACTCACAACTCGCCTCTGAACTTGCTGTCACTGGACTGGGCCTGGGGCAGTATGCAGGCGACCTAATCCCTTCAGGCATATGGTTACTATAGCAAATTAAAGTGAGTTCAATTTTAGAGGTGTGTGCATGATAATGAGCTGTGATCTGCATGAAATTCGTGGTGACCACAATTGCAAACTGTATGTATCTAAACATAGTGCTGTGTGTGTATAGGTTGAGCAATCGTGCACACGTAGTAAAGAAAGATGTCAAAATAGTATTGAGACAATTTCATCTAGAGGAAGACCCTTGAAGTCAAAATGTCTCACTAATTTGTTGTTCTCTGCTGTACATGCATGTCTTATTGATCAACAACAAAGCTATTTCTGGTGAAGGCGTATATAGCATGAGCCTCTACCGTAACAACATGGACTAACTAAAAACTGGACATCATCATTCATTCATGCTTCCAAGTTGCCTCCGCCCAGGTATGCATAATTAATTAAGGAATGGGACTCTTTCTTGCATGTGAAGGAAAGTGAGCATTGCTGCACAACTGTTGACAGAACGACTATAGGAGACGTACTAGTGCTCTACACAGAAGCCCAGAAAGGAATGCTAAAAATCAATCAAATGTCACGTTTGCGGTCTGGTTGAGGATCAAATTACATTTTATATCATTACATATGCCATGTTATTGTATTGTATTTGAGTCTATGTGGTTATACGAATTTCTCTCCAGGCTGTACGTGTACGAAAGACACAGGGAGATGCATATTACGAGCTTCCTTGCGTTGTCGTTTGCCATTTGGACAGTCTCACCAGTGTTATGTGAGGTTCAGGACTTGACCTGCGAAGAACTCGCTAGCAAGATGGCACCAGAGATAGAACGCCTGGGCTTACCACATGATGGACTTGAAGCAGGAGGTAAACCCACGAACTAATCCTTGCGTAGCTTACTCTAGTGTGACGAATAGAGTAATCGAGGGAAGTAGAGCTACTACGCCTCCGTATCGTTAGCTTCCATCGTTCCTGTGGAGGCAGCTGAACGACCCCCCCAGCTACGTAGGTAGTTGGCTATGCTTGTGTAGTAGCAATACCTATAGAATTTCAGTCTGAAACTGATACCAGCTATATGTGTGTGGGGGGGAGGGGGGGGTGTAGCTACATAGGGAGCAGTGGGGAGGGGTATTATTCTCATCCTCATCCCATCTAATGATGAAATTCTGCTATAGTAGCTGCACTCATAGTAGTTTTGGATCATCGATACCCTTGCAATAACCAGTATCTGCAGCATTGCTACCGCATGTTTTCACGCCATCACCAGTCACTGACCTAGCCCTCAACTGAATGACACTGCACTTCAGTGTAGTTTCAATGGACACTTCTCCCCTCTAGAATGGTATAGGTACATGACTAATGACAGTGGGGATGGTCATGCCTCTTCATGAACACAATAGGTAACATTCTCTGCTCTCCCATGTATATGTCCTTATTCAGATGCAGAGTGTAGGAAACTTTACACATCTCTTAGCTTTCTTCTGAAGAGTGTACAGTCGCACTTGGATGACTTGGCTCAACTACATTTGAAACCAGGTAACTTACATTCATATGCATTGATAATAGTGTTTGATTAATTGAGTATGAGTATATGATGATGTATTAATCTCATCCTTTGTACGTACTTTGTAGTTGTTGTGGCATGATTTAGTGCATGAAGTGAAGTGATTCCCTTTTGCCCATGCCATAACTGATTGTGATCAAGTGCGATGATGATGCGATGATACAAGATTCTTGAGCAAGACACAACTGATGCGTACAGGATCAGGATCCTGTACGCAGTTGACAAAGACCTTCGGGTCGAAACGTCCTGCAGTTGATTGATTTATCATTGTCAGTTGTGTCTTGCTCAAGAATCTCGTATCATCGTATTATCAACGCAACTATGAGCCTCTACAGTATCAGCGATGATGATGGTAATCCTTTGTGTTATCCTTCAATGCAGTGATTTCACAGGTCCCGTCAGAAGTCAAGTATCACAACCTTGTTAATCTAACATGTACTATCGCTGTGAAAGCTGAATCTTTGGTCATCCCTCTAAAGTGGGAAAAGCTAGTGGGCCAAGAACGACGACCTATTTCTGTGGCTGGTACATTTGAAGACTCATCAATAGTAGCCATTTCCTCACAGAACAGGATAGAACCAAGTAGTACACTAACTATTAAAGTTACAGAGGAGTGGATTGGTGCTGAGATACGATGTGGTGTGGAGTACAGGGATACATCAGAGGGGGCTGAATCCTTGGACACGGTGACAAGATGGAGTAGACCACATCGCCTTAATGGTATGCACACTTTGTGTGATTATTGAGGATATTGTGTGACTCTAAGATCTGAGCTGTGTACTGTGTGTGTGTGTGTGTGTGTGTGTGTGTGTGTGTGTGTGTGTGTGTGTGTGTGTGTGTGTGTGTGTGTGTTTGTGTGTGTGTGTGTTTGTGTGTGTGTGTGTGTGTGTGCATGTGTGTGTGTGTGGTATGTGTATATGTGTGCATGTGTGTGTGCCTGCACACGAGTGTGTATATATTGTAGATGCATAATACGTATTCATCTGTTTGTCATGCAAGTTTATGGATGCTGTGGTTGTTGTTTAATTGATCCACTCAAATGTACAATCTGTATTCCCTCTCTGGTATGCGCATACCTTCATGCAGTTGCTCTAAGTATTTCTGAAGACCCTGAAGATGTCGACGTGAAGATAGATGAGAAGGCAAAGGATTACAAAATGTCATGTCAGTTTGTGGGAAGCAAAGTACCACTGGACAATCCGTGGATACAGGGTAGCCATTTGTTAACAATGGATCCTGAGAAGGTTGTTGCATTTCGTGAGCCTCCAAATGCAATCGAGGGATTTGTGCAGTGGACACTTCACTTTCTAAAGGTCTCAAAGTCTAGCACATTGTTTGGTAACTACAGTTGTGCATTGAAGAATGCCAGATCCAAAACTGCATCACTACTCCTAGCGGGTGAGTCACATACAGAATAAGGGATACTGTACATAGTTGTGCTAAAGGCGTACTATAATCTTTGTATGTATGTACATACAGCACACATTATGTATTTACGTATACGTACTATTCATGCTGTGAGACTATACATGCACAGGAGAATCTTTGTATTTTCAGAGCAGCTGTGTGTACATACACAGCCTGTGAAGGAAGGTTACTGAGACCACTGTCTGTATGTTGTAGCCACCAGTTTACGGCAACAGTTAGTATAGCCTGTTGTGCATAAAATCTTATTATAATTCACCGGATCTTGGAATTTAATCAAGACGCTCCATGCCAGTTGAGGGACTGGGCTGGCATGTTCTTAGAGGAATGCCATTCACCTAGCTGCCTTGCGGCAGAAGAGTGAGATGTCCTTTGTCCGTTCTCCGTGGGCCGACACACCATTTTTATCGACCGGTCCTTCCACTACCGGTCATTGGCGGACTTGATACATGCCATGCCAGTTAAGGAAGTGGGGGGCATGAGCTTAGAGGGGTGCCGGTCACCTAGCTGTCCTGCAGCCGAAGAGCGCGCTTCCTTTTTTCCGTGGGCCAAGACGCCGTTTTTAATTATTGGTCTCTAGGACTTCAGATTATGGGAGATCTTATTTGTTGTCGCAAATGTTTGAATTAAACTCTACTGTCGTTATAGCAGCCGGCCTCTGTTGCTACCTGTGCAGATAGTTCAAAACTGACAAGCGACCAATTTGCTGGCTTGTGATAGGCTGGGAACCTGCCCGGAGGGCAGGCATTCAGCTATTAAAGTCAAATATGTTTGACCCATGCAATGGGTGTCCTCAGTAATCAGGTTTCAAAGAAGCGGGCATTGATTGAGGCCTTACCTGCTGAAGTACTCCAGATAAAGCACAAATACCATAGTAAATTCACTTTGCTATTGACATCGACGTACAATCTTACCTATTTATCAGTCAGCATGTTAATGGTTAAAATTTGTGTTAATACATTATTTCTCTCCTTTTTGGTGGCAGATAAATATGTCACTGTGCAGTGTGAAATGTATTGTTGGGTTATGACATTGGAAAGTATTGTGGACTTCTCTTCTGTACATGTACAGTGCCAGCCAAACTTACTCATTTCCATGTTCAAAACATTGCATCAGATGGTAAGAAAATGTTAACAGTTCTTAAATGTCAGGCAACTGGAGTTCCACCACCTGAAATAGTGTGGACTGACTCCAGAGGTAACGTAGATTTTGACGCGGTACTCTCTAAAGAAGTGGACGGCACTTATACGTCATCGTTGACTCTTGAAAGTGGAGAAGATGTATGGACGTACTCTTGCACTGTGAAGAATGCTTATTCTGAGTATACTCACTCCTTCGCAGCACCTTCTCGTGAACCAGTTGCAAGTGAGTGAATCAGATGTACTTGTGCCTGCATGCCTGTAGATTGATATTGTAGAGAAGCTAATTGCCACGTTGTAGAGTCTTCAAGTGGGAATTGGTGCATGTAGCATTCTGTGGTAGTTATTTCTGCTACATGAAATTACTCACCAATTCCCACTTGACGATTCTGTGGAATGATTACCATCCTTTTGCCAGTGATGGTTTCAACCCACCATTTGTCCCTTAGAAACCACCTCATGCCACAAAATGGTGATTTTAAATTGCCAGTGGTGGTTCTTAGGGACGAAGATGTGTTGAAGCCACCCCCATTTGGCAGTGCATGGAGTCATTGACAAGTGACAAAACAAATTATTCAAATTCTGTGACTATTTGAATTCTTAGTTTTTGATCATTCTCTGTGCTTCTTTCTCCTAAAGCAGCTCCGGCTGTAGTAACGGAAGGTGAAGGCATCCCTATCGTTGGTCTACCTCAAGTTGCAGCTGCAGTAATTCTAGTTTCTGCTGTTCTGTTGGGAGCAATCTGCATTGTGAGAAAGAGACACAAAGTGAGTAGTGCACGCTATGTATGGGTAACATAGGCCACATTAAAACTGTGTGGGCTTGAATTTTGCAGGACTAAACTTTGTGGATTGCAGATTATCGCTATACTTGCCTTTTTAGTAATTTTATATGTGCTGGGTTACTTGTATTATATTATTTATATGCGGTGCTTATCATATTAATACAATGATAATAAGCTGAGCACAATGGTGTTTCTTTTGTGTCACTTTTAAAGAGACAAGCACATGCGAGCATGGAAAGCAAGAATCTAGTGCAGCATTGTCACCATTTTGCTTTGTGAATTCACCGAGCCTTAACTTCGTTTTGGTCATAGCACACGTAATCTGACGTCGTTTCAGCCTTCCCACTGACTCAGGTTTCCCTAAACATGGGCTACCTGAGCACTCACTGACCTTCTCCATCGGTTATACGCTTCACACCTGCTGTGCACTGCAGTTCTGCTTTCACAGACAATGCCATGGCAAGCAAGACCAACCTTCTCCAAGTCACCCTTGACATTGTGTAGCTACGTATCTTGACGGTAAACTTTAAAAGTACAGGTGAATCGAAATAATGGACAAATTATCACCAGATAATCTGAAAGGGTTGGTTCTCCAATACCAGCTTCACAACAGGGTTGAAAACCTTGTCAACGTTTCGACCAGATGCTCTGGTCTTCTTCGCCCTGAAGAAGACCAGAGCATCTGGTCGAAACGTCGGCAAGGTTTTCAACCCTGTTGTGAAGCTGGTATTGGAGAACCAACCCTTTCTGATGTCTGAGCCAGCTGAGAAGCCCTCACTTCACCAGAAAATCTGTTTAACCAACTGATATCTAACGAAGTTTTGTCTGTGTTTGCACCTATACACGATGCAAAGGCTGCAATAGAACAAAGGGGCACTGTTGGTATCTTTTAGCCTCCATTTTATTCAGTTATGCAACACTTTGCTCGAAATATTCTCAGATTATAGTATTGCAGATGGCTTACGCTAAGCGCATAAGAATTGCCTCGCAGCATGAATAGTACATGGCCAGTAGACAAGTGTATTGTGATGTTACAGACTGGAGCTGTCTTAGTAGCCATGGGCCTTGTTTGTTACTGCCAAAGCTCCTCAAGCCTGAACTGCCGCTGCTCGTCCGTCACCGAGGCCAGTAGCCTTGCGCCATTCTGCCAAATTCACTTCTAGTCTGGCCTCTCTTTGCCCCGCTGTCTTCGTGTCAAATTGCGTGCACTGTATTGCAGCGTGGCCCCCTTGGCGTGCTAGCTGGACGCAGCTGCGTCATTGCCATTCCCATCTGTTCTCCTTCTGTGCCCCTCTTCCGCAAGAGCATGCTGTCAAAGTTGAGCAGTTGAACAGAAGCAGAAGCACCCCTTGAAAGACGAGCCATCACGTGACAGAGTCACATGCGCAGTCACGTGTTGTACATATATTGAATATATATCGCTGGAGCTCAAATAGACAGCAATCAATGGCCTCGCTTCGCTCGCTTACGCTCGCCGCTCAGCAATAAGTAATTATGTCACATTTATAATGTTACCATTGTAACTCGTGCAGGCGTATAGATGATCAGTATAATTCATATACTTAGAGAGAGAGAGTCGAATGAATGTACTTGGAGACATTAGCACTTCCATACTCACACTGAACATACTTATCATAGTGGAACGTATACCTGTTGTTGCATCGACTTAGCATAATACTATTTTAAATTACAGTCATTAGTAGTGAGTCCTATTGTGTGTTTCACCTCTGCTTTAGTTGTATGAGCACTTTTGGAGAGGAAAGAGAAACCAGAAGTGTGAACTGGACAGCTTGGATGTATGTGCAAAGCCCTGGATGAAACTTGTTGAGCAATCCCATTAGTTAAAGCATCACTCAATGTTATGTGAAGTCAACTCCACAGCTTTAATTTGTACTTTTGAAATCATGGATATATTTGCAGCACAGCGCAGAATTGTTTAATACAGGCACTTCCCATGACATTGTAAAAGAAAACTAAATTTATTCCTGTATAATTATGCTGTGTGACTGTTATAATTGAGGTTTGCGCAGGTTGGAGGTATGCACATAACATATATACGTGGACCAATTACTGAGCATACAGTCACCAAACTATATTATACAAGGTATGCTTAGCGATCGATTGGTCCATGTGACTGTCACATGCATGGCTTATGTACAGATCTTTTTGCAGCATCTATTGCCAGAGTTTGGTGCGTGAGCATGAATATATCTATATTTAATTTTAGTGCTATACTCGTTCCTTTGGACTGAGTGCAGGAATTAAGCATGCGCGCACTAACTGAAAACTGGGATTTATCATTCATGCCTCAAAATGACAAATGTATGTATAGTTATGCAATGGGAGCTCGAGCTTTCCTGTATATATGTGAAAGAAAGCAATTGAGCACTGCTGCACAACATGCTTGGCAGACCCAGGCTATGGCCTGACCAGATTTTACGTCTGGCTACATTACTTCTGGCCTGCGCAACTGGCCGTCTAGGTATTATTGTTCTGACTTGGCTTGACCACCTTTAAAGTGCTTCATCCGGGCGCCAGCACAACTGTTGACCACTAGCTATATAGGAGCGGTCTACGCCTGCTTTAGGTACAGAAGCCAGGAGGGAATGCACTGTATCCAATAATCAATCAAGTGTCACGTTCGCGGTTACGGGGTGATTGAATAATAAACCAGTTACATTTTATATTATTACATACACATTATAATGCATAATTTTGTATCTTATATAAATTTCTCTCCAGGCTGTACGTGTACGAAAGACACAGGGGAGATGCATATTACGAGCTTCCTTGCGTTGTCGTTTGCCTTTTGGACAGTCTCACCAGTGTTATGTGCGGATCAGGACTTGACCTGCGAAGAAGTCGCTAGAAGGATGGCACCAGAGATAGAACGCCTGGGCTTACCACATGATGGACTTGAAGCTGGAGGTAAACCCACTGGCGAATCCTTGCGTAGCTTACTCCAGTGTGACGAATAGAGTAATCGAGGGAAGTAGAGCTACTACGCCTCCATATCGTTAGCTTCCATTGCTCCTGTGGAGCCAGCCGAACGATCTCTCTCTCCGTCCCCCATAGCTTCGTAGGTTGTTAGCTATACTTGTGTAGTAGCAATATTCTATAGAATTTCAGCTGAAACTGATATCAGCTATATGTGTGTGTGTGGGGGGGGGGGGGGGTGTAGCTACATAGGGAACATTGGGAAGGGGTATTATTCTCATCCTCATTCCATCCAATAATGAAATTTCGCTATAGTAGCCATGCTGCGCTCATAGTAGTTTTGGATCATCGATACCCTTGCAATAACCAGTATCTGCAGCATTGCTACTGCTTTCACGCCATCACCAGTCACCGACCTAGCCCTCAACTGAATGACACTGTGTTTCAGTGTAGTTTCACACTGAGATCGACCCTTCTCCCCTCTCCATGTTTACAAAACTGCTCTAGAATGACATGCATGGGTACATGACTAATAACACTGGGGATGGTCATGCCTCTTCATGAACACAATAGGTAACATTGTCTGCTCTCCCATGTATAATTGTCCTTATTCAGATGCAGAGTGTAGGAAACTTTACACATCTCTTAGCTTTCTTCTGAAGAGTTTCCAGTTGCACTTGGATGACTTGGCTCAACTACATTTGAAACCAGGTAACTTACATTCATATGCATTGATAATAGTGTTTGATTAATTGAGTATGAGTATATGATGATGTATTAAGCTCATCCTTTGTACTTTGTAGCCGTTGTGGCATGATTTAGTGCATGAAGTGAAGAGATTCCCTTTTGCAATTGCAGTAACTGATTGTGATCAAGTGCGGTGATGATGGTAATCCTTTGTGTTATCCTTCAATGCAGTGATTTCACAGGTCCCGTCGGAAGTCAAGTATCACAACCTTGTTAATCTAACATGTACTATCGCTGTGAAAGCTGAATCTTTGGTCGTCCCTCTAAAGTGGGAAAAGCTAGTGGGCCAAGAACGACAACCTATTTCTATGACAGACAACAATGACCCATCAATAATAGCCATTTCCTCACAGGACAAGATAGAACCAAATAGTACACTAACTATTAAAGTTACGAAAGGATGGATTGGTGCTGAGATACGATGTGGTGTGGAGTACAATGATACATCAGAGGGGGCTGAATCCTTGGACACGGTGACAAGATGGAGTAGACCACATCGCCTTAATGGTATGACTTTGTGCATTTTGTGTATTTTATTTGTGTAATTTTATAGCTCCAGTACACGTGTGACTCTGGTGTAACACTGGATGCTAACATTTCATTTAAGGTCTGGGCTGTGTACATGTGTGTGTGTGTGTGTGTGTGTGTGTGTGTGTGTGTGTGTGTGTGTGTGTGTGTGTGTGTGCGCATGCGTGCATGTATATGAAAATGTATGCGCGTGTGCTTGCACATCACGTCTGTTTCGGTAACTTAGCCATTATGCAACAATTTTGCACCCAAACAAGTATTTCGAGTTAAAACAAGTATTTCGAGTTAAAAAAACTCGTGGG
Organism: Ianthella basta; assembly: GCA_964019415.1. Classification (NCBI taxonomy): domain Eukaryota; kingdom Metazoa; phylum Porifera; class Demospongiae; order Verongiida; family Ianthellidae; genus Ianthella; species Ianthella basta. The sequence goes on from OZ025878.1 coordinate 2,025,814, forward strand.
GCTGCCGCCCCAACTCGAAATACTTGCTCCCTTCGGTCGCTGCTCTGTCACTCATGATTGGTAACACATGACATTGTGTCATACACCTCAGTGACAGTACACATACACCACTAGTCACCAAACATAGCTACATGACACACACACACACATACACATGTGCAAACACACACACACACACACACACACACACACACGCACGCACGCACGCACACATACACATGTGCAAACACACAGACACAGACACAGACACACACACACACACACACACACACACACACACACACACACACACACACACACACACACACACACACACACATCACACACCACACACGCACACACCACACATGCACAGAGAAATCTCCAGCAAAGACAGACACATGACTGCTTACAGCACATGCATTTACCGTGAATATTCACAGAAATATAATGTACCAAGGAACCCACAGTCGCCAGAGTAGCTAGTGGTCTGTGATGGCAAAAGCTACGTACGTTTGCTACAGCGCAGTACGCGTGGGCCAGGTTCTGAAGAGCATTTAGAAGGGCAACCGTGCGAGCTAAGCTTTTCAACGCTAGAAATGGTTGAAGAATGTTAGCGTCAACATATCACGGCGCTCACCAGTTTCTACGTTACTCCTGTCATGTGTTCCAGGCGGTGGAGTGAAGTCCTCCGAGGCGGGCGCGGCCATTATCGAAGAAGGCGCGGGCGAAGTCGATGACCTGTTGGGCGCTGTCTAGAAGCTGTCTCTTTGTCCGTCTACCAGAAGTTCTGTAGGAGTCTGTTCCAGGGTCAGAGGCGGAAGAGAACGTTCAAAGTTCGCTAAGACGTCGTTTCGAAGCCGGTTTTCAAAGTCCCTTGGCCTTGCACACGGTCTACTTCCGGCCGAATAAAATGGCCGACAATATAAATTCCCTATACCCAATACTTCGCCCAATACATTCAATATAAATGTAAGCATTGACGCACAACCGTAGGTTGGCGTATTATATATATATATATATATATATATATCCGTAACATGAAGCCATATGAAAACGTCAATTTGAAAACAATATAGGGGCTGCCTGCGGCAGCCCCTAAAAATGGCGTCTTTTCCCCTATGCTAGCAACATATGGCTATATCAGGCCTCCAGGGTTCTCAGAAGAAACTGCTTGGGGCATTTGATTGCTGGTAATTGTTTAGGTGTTTTGGTATTGGTCTAGTCTTACTTCTTTGGTTCCAGCAGGTTTGAGGAATGTATATGCAATGAAAATTTTTTATTAAGGTATACACATGTTTATAATAATAAAACATGAGGGTCCTGGAAACCTGCAGAAAAAAGGAGTAGGATGAGACCTACACCAGAATACCTAAAATAATACCAGCAATCAAATGCTATGCAACGTTTCTCTAGGATAACCTGAAGGAATGATATCATTATCCATGGCCAGCATAGGGAAATGGGTGCCATTTTAGTATTGCACAAGAATTACCCAGTTGTACTTGCAGGATGCAAATAGAACAGCTGTGACATGAGTGCATGTATGTGAAAGTGTATGCCTGTCTGCCTGCATATGAGTGCTTGTATGCACACGTAGTGGACTGACCTTTATCTGTGCATTGTGTTGTGTTGTAGAATGTGTGACTAACTGATATGCAGATTGGTATAGACAAGTTGGGTAGTCCACGTGTTCGAACAGTGTAAGTGTATGCCACATGTGTTGGTTGTCGAATCATTGATTTGATCACATATGACCGTTGCGTCTGACGTAAAGGCCCCCCACGACCCACCACACAAACATTGTTTTACCTTGGCTTGTCATTTTGGGTTTAGATACGTATGCATATTGCTGTACATGTTGATCAATCCACTCTAATTCTGTATTCCTCTTTCTGGTATATATGCATAATTTCATGCAGTTGCTCTAAGTGTTTCTGAAGACCCTGAAGATGTTGATGTGAAGATAGATGAGAAGGCAGAGGATCATGAAATGTCATGTCAGTTTGTGGGAAGCAAAGTACCATTGGACAATCCGTGGAAGGGTAGCCATTTGTTAACAATGGATCCTGAAGAGGTAGTTGCATCTCGTGAGCCTCCAAATGCAATCAAGGGATTTGTGCGGTGGACACTTCGGTTTCTAAAGGTCTCAAAGTCTAGCACGTTGTTTGGTAACTACAGTTGTGCGTTGGAGAATGTCAGATCCAAAAATGCATCGCTGCTTCTTGCTGGTGAGTGACATAATTTTACAGAATAATAGGGTGGGATTCCCACTGCTCACTGTAGCGGAAAGCCCGCCGAATGACGGCACCCTAGGCCTGCTTGTGAGCTGTAGGAAATTTATCCAATTCTGAGTTGCAAAATTACTGCTCCATTAATACCATTATTTACTTTGAGACACACAGTCAATACAATTTTAGTCAGTATTAAATGGTTAGTGTGTAATTTGCATTTGTCTCTCTCCCCTTTCTAGTGCTAGCTGAATGTGTAAGTGTGTGTGTAAAATGAAAAGGTAATGTTGGATGATGCCGATTGAAGTTGTTGTGTACTTCTCTTCTTTATACAGCTCCAGCCAATCTCACTCATTTTCATGTGGATACCACCTCATCCGATGGTAGAAAAATGCCACCAGTTCTTAGATGTGAGGCGACTGGAGCTCCGCAACCTGAAATTGCATGGTACAGATCTGGAGTAAAAGTAGATGATGATGATGTGAAACTCTCTAAAAAAAAGGATGGCACTTATTCATCAGCATTGACTCTGAAAAATGGAGATAATGTTGGGATGTACAATTGCACTGTGAAGAATAAGTATTCTAAGCTACAATGGCACTCCTTCGCACCACCAACTCATAAACCAGTTAAACGTGAGTGAAGTCAGTATCACGATCATGTGGTCACATTGTCCATTTCATTTACGCACCCAGTGATTATATCTATGCTCTATGTATTTGGCTGCATACTTAATTTGTATGGAATTGGATGAATGCTGTGTGTCGTAAAGGCACGTGTGTGCACATATTTGTGATCATGGCCGAAATCTATCTGTCCGTGAGGTGACCAAGAATTAGGCAGACACTTTTGGTCCTGTCCCCATGCACAATCTCAGCCTTCTGAAAGTTCACCTGGAGCTAGAGGTGGCCATTTGATGTTAAGACGCCATGGTAATAGGTTGCAATTGGATAAAATGAGTTTGGAAAGCCCTATTGAACATTCTTGGATATTTTTGTACCTGATGGTATATTTATGATTCTATCTGTAGATTACATTACATGAGGGAGCTTGCATGATAGGTGGTCATGTTGAGCAGGTTGAACCCATTTTGTCAAACTACTGAACCCAGTTCGAATGCATGACGTGTATGTTAGGGAAATACATTGCCAAATGAAACAAAATTGGGCTATTAATTTTGTATTCAACAAAGATTCAATTCCATTTGCTTTGTTGCTTATTCAGGTGGCCCTGAAAAGTTGGAAAGCAGCACTATCTTTGCTGTGCCAGGAATCTCAGCAGTAGTTGTGGTCATTGTTGTAATTGTTGGAGTATTCTGCATTGCAAAAAAGAGGCACAAAGTGAGTTAGCGTCTAGCATTCAAATACGTAGCTATCAGTCAGTCACTTTGATCATAATTATACAGCTCCGGGCGCTGTCTGTATCTGTACTGTTTTATCATTCTGTTGGTACTGCATTGACTTAATTGTACCCCACGCCACTTGCTTAGTTGTTGGAGTTCTTCGGAGAGGAAGGAGTGTCAAAGAGGTCAGCTCGGGTACGCAGGCCAAGAACCATGGGTGGCATAATGAAACTGGTAGAGTGAACCTCCTTAGCTCAAAGCAGTCATTCGACAAACTCAACTATTCATCAGTGATCATGTTACTGGCCTGAATGGCTTTACATGTAGCTAAAAGCATAGCTGTAATGTACCATTGGTGTGTGTGTGTAGCTAGCAAGGTGTCATCTAGCTACACATGTACATGTACACACACGTACTCACACACGCACACATACAGTACTTTTTGTTGTGTATCCTTTGTTACATGGTGGATTCAATGCAATTGGAATACTATTATTATGTCAATAGGGCATTCGAAACAATCTGCCCCCAATCGATCTAGTCAGCAACTAGCTGCATTGCTTCTGGAGTCTCCAACAGCCAGCTAGCTTTAGTTACGTAGCTAGCTATGTCCTGTTTAAATCTTCATGCTAGAAGTAAGCGAGGTGTGAACTTTTGACATCACACTTACAGACTCAGACCAGATATTATTCACGAAATTTGATTAGAAGACTTAAAAGGGGCTGTGAATCAATTGGAAATTGTCGAATTACATTTTTATGCAGCAGCAGCGGTGTTGCGCAACTGTGCAGTCACATGATACATTACGTCAGTGCTTTAGGTTTCAAGACTGTAGGGGACTCGCGCGCGAAGACGACCCCACAGACTAGTGAAACGGCGTACCAGCCGGCTACGACGGTGGCGGTGAGTTTGCTGGGGAAGGTGTCTAGCTGCCGTGTTACTCTTGCTGCGTTGTGTGCGTCTGACGTACCAGTGCGGGCCAATGACGTTATCTCCCTTCAACCGAAGCGGGTCTAATAATGTAGGAACCAGGAAATGTATTCGTACTACTTAGATTAGGTTGAAAGGCACTACTAAGTGGGACTATCGTATCAGTGCCACCCCCGGGGCTATTGGACGCGTGCCACTGTCTGGCTGTGTGATAGTAGGGTTACCTTCTCCGTGGGAAGAACACTTCTGCGACTCTCTGTCTTCCTTTGTAGTCGCTGTCGATAAGCGGCCCTCGTAAGACGTTTCGACTACCTTCAAGGCCACTCAAAGCTATACCGCCACGGTGTGAACAACCTGTCGAATTAGCGCTCAATTTAGCCTGTACCTTCACGCGTTCACCCTCGGTGTCCGCGTCTGTCTCCCCATTCTCACATACGCGCGTGTATATATGTGCGACCCGTGGTTCTACCAGGAAGCAGAACCAGTGTTCGCTTATACTGTTTGACTGTTCCGGGACGTCAATTTGTTCTTTGTTGTGCTCCTGTTTATCCACAAGTGGTACTGTGCCGCGTAGCGTAGCTAGTCATGTGGTCCAAATTTGTAAAGAGATGGAGTGCTATTCCTCTGGGTTATGACGCTGTTGCAGGGGACGAGGAGGAGTTTGAAGACCTCGTGACGCAGGAACACACTATCGACAACCTTTCAGCGATGGCAGTGTGTACGTCCAACTTGTTGTCATTGAACGACAATGACTCTACGAAGGAGACTGGCGTCAGTGAAAGCGTAAGGGCTGGGAGTGGAGTAGAGCAGACTGACGCTTGTACGCATGATCATGTGTTGAAGATGGCCCAGGCTGAAGCAAGGAGAACTGCGATAAAGCAAAATGGAACGTCTAAACTCGGGCTTCCTGCTCAGCAGTTTGCGGCAGCTCAAAGAAGAAGTGGACTCACATTGCAAAGAAAGGGAAGTGTGGAAGGGATAGCGAGGAACAGTAGCGATGGCGTACCGGGATTGACAGTGAATGGAGACGGGGGAGTTGCGAGGCGGGCCCAGTCCTTCTCTGTCAAGCGGGCACCAGCTGCGCACAATGGAAGCCGTCTGAAGCAGCCGGGGTTCAAAGCGGGCAGGCATTACAGTGCTGTGGCGGAGGCAAAGTCAGCCGGGGCATCACCTGTACCCGGCACCTTGGGAGGAAGCGGGGATGTACCCAACAAACCTTTTCACATAATAGAGGGACACTTTTCAGCAGAGACTTCTCCCACAGCTGCGAGAAAGACAGGTCTTCGAGTCCCTTCCTTTCGATCTAAGTCTGTTGGTCGAGGAACAGTGAAAACAGCAGATAAGCAAAGCAGCTCGAAGCCAGCTGGTGATAATGTCAAAAAAACACAGCAACAACAGAGGCAGGTGCACAGTAGTGCTGGGGGAGGAGTGGGAAAACCTCCTCCTGGTCGTGACCGTACAAGAGTGACCAGCACAGAGGTGTCATCTGGGAGGACTGGGAAATCAGGTGTGTGTGTGTGTGTGTGTGTGTGTGTGTGTGTGTGTGTGTGTGTGTGTGTGTGTGTGTGTGTGTGTGTGTGTGTGTGGTGACTGTAGTATCCAAAGTGTGTACACATACATGAATGGGGTGTGTATTATGCCATGTCTACTGTCTTAGCTGCTCTGCGATAGAATCACCCCCTATCCAACCCTTTTAGCTGTGCAGTACAGATATGGTCTGCTTGTGAGAGTGGCCACTTGTCTCATCTCATGAGACACTATGTCTGTTTGTATTGAAGCACTTAAAGCACTAGCTAACCAACTGAAACAGGTAATGGTTTCACTACAGAAGTGACCTATGTGTGACTAGTTGCCACCTTATATAACCATATGGTAGCAGGTGTGATGTGTGCTATATTTGAAGGTGAATGTGATATCAATGTTACAACCTGTCTTACTGGGTTGGCTGGGAATGTCTGGAATGTCAGTATATAATCTAGTGATGCCCACTCCTTGCTCATGGTCACAGTATGAGCTCCAATTTGTCAGTGTATGTCTGTAGGCGATGTGTGTGTGTGTGCATGTGAGTGTTTGCTGTGTTAGGTCACTATCTAGGTCACTTTGGTGCACCTGCTGAGTCATTGTGTGCAGTGTGTGCCTCACTGGAGGGTGCACTCTCTGCGGTCAGTGAAGCGGTTTGGAGGGGGGCATTGTGTGTTAATGTGTGGTGTATTCATCGTCTTTCATTCATTTTGGCTTTCATTATGTGAAGTTGAATTGTGCTGAACTTGGATGAGTAGTTTCCTGTATTTCAAAGCGTACTGTTTCCTTACAACCTGCCACACACACACACACACACACACACACACACACACACACACACACACACACACACACACACACACACACACACACACACACACACACACACACACACACACACACACACACACACACACACACACACACACACACACACACACACACACACACACACACACACATAAATGCATGTACACATACACTTACAGTGCATGCACACAACACAAAACCCCCACAGGCGCACACACACACCATGCCTACTGTACATTCATCACACAGTGGCTACGTATGTACAGATGTAGCTTGTAGTGTTCCTGGGATGAGAGGAACTCCTGTACATGAGGTATAGGTGTTAACTTGTGGGGATGCAGTTAACAGGTGTTGGAATGCTAATGTACATTCCAGTAGTCTATATTTGGTAGTAGTACCATATTTGGTTATTTGCAGTTGCTACTACCTCCCACTCCAGGAGAGCCCCTCTGTTTGTTAGACATCTTGCTCTCCTGTCTACACCCATGAACCAGAAAGGGTTGGTTCTCTAATACCAGCTTCACAACAGGGTTGAAAACCTTGCCGACGTTTCGACCAGATGCTCTGGTCTTCTTCAGGGCGAAGAAGCCTGTCTGTCGCCCTGAAGAAGACCAGAGCATCTGGTCGAAACGTCGGCAAGGTTTTCAACCCTGTTGTGAAGCTGGTATTAGAGAACCAACCCTTTCTGATGCCTGAGCCAGCTGAGAAGCCCTCACTTCACCCATGAACCCTCTGTAATCTAGTTGAAATATTATACGGAGGCTCCAGTTATGGCCGAGCTATTCAGTGGAACCTGTCTAAGTTGGTCACTGTGTTAGGCAGCCACCTCTATAATACAGCCAGCCTTCCTGGCCCCAAATAGTGCTAAAGCATTGCAGTCTACCTCTGTAGAGCAGCCACCTCTCTATAAAGGTCAGTTTGAACTGGCCCACAGGTGGCTGTCTTAGACAGGTTTCACTGTACAACTTGGGCAGCAACCTGTGTCCTTTCAATATGCTAATTGATTGATTGATTGACACGGAGTTGTTTGACATGACAGTGACAATGAGTGACAAGTGACTGTGTCAACGAGTGACATAGTTTAGTACCAATTACTGTATGCAGTGTCAGAGTGACAGTGACAAGTGACATTGTGTAACATAGTGACAGTGATGTTGGGATGGAGTGACGTGAGGACCTCAAAGTTGTTACAACTAGCTGTAGAGAAGCTAACCCAATAGGTTGCCTAGTTTATCAGTCCCATCCCCTCTACTGGTGTCAGGTCACTGAGGCTTTGTGTAGCAGATACGTATACCATTGACAGTGTGTGTTTGGGTCAGTTTGCACTACACTACACTGTGTGTGGTACAATGATGTGATTCAGATACTACTGGTGGCTGTTCATTGCATCAATAGGTGTCTGGATGTACAATATGTATGCATGTATGCACACAACTCATTTGTGTACTGTATGTATGTGTATATTCACATACAACACATACATACATACACACATGCACATTGTTAGACTGTGTACCTGTGTGTGTGCTTCTTGGATTGTATGACTGACGCTGACTGTCCCTCCCATTCTCCTCTCATCCAGGACCTGCCCCAATCACTGGCAGCCAAAGGCCCAGCAAGGCGGAGTCTTCCAGTAATCCATCCTCCAACAGCCGCCCCTCCTCACTCTATGCAGCACCACCGGCAACAACTGGGGTTTCTGGCATCCCTCGGCCCAAACCACCTCAGCAGAGCCATTTGGCAAGGATTGCATCTCGTCTGGCTAGTCTGGTCAACTACCATGGCTGGGGAGGGGGAGAGGGAGGGGGAGGGAAGGGAGCTCGAAGTGGAACTGTGACCACTACAGAGAATCAGGCACTGATATGTGAGTGGCGTGTGTGAGAGGGAGGGAGGGAGGGAGAGAGGAGTCAACATACATGCATGTTTGGCTGTGTGTGTTATTATGTAGGTGAGTACGTACAGTGGAACCTGTCTAAGACAGCCACCTGTGGGCCAGTTCTAACTGACCTGTTTAGAGAGGTGGCTGCTCTACAGAGGTAGATTGCAATGCTTAGTGCTATTTGGGCCAGGGATGTTTTAGAGAGGTGGCTGCCTAACTCAGTGACCATCTTTGACAGGTTCCACCATAAATATCCTCTTGTATCCACTTACCTCTTCCCTCCTGGTGTAGCCTCCAAATCGTCCACTCCCAGTAGACCTATTTCACCTAGCTCGCAAGTATCAGCTGCAACAGGAGCAGAGAAAACTATGTCGCCGGTGTTTTTACGACACACACTAACCAGCCCCCCGGGGTCCAAAATACCCCGGCCCACTTCATCCCTTTCATCTTCCCGACGATCATCAGCTGCCTCATCCCCTGAACCAGAAAGGCGCCCGTCAGCAACCTCAGGATGTGAGCAAGTAGAACAGCGTACCAACAGAGTGGTCTCCCCTGATATGTCCAGGAGACGGTCCAGTACCCCCTCCATTCCAGCACTGGCTGAAAAGAGCTTAAAGGCTGTCTCACCTCAACACTACTCAGCACCACCCAAGGAGAGGAAAGCCTCTGATTCAACTCCACTTGCAGTTAAGGGTCGGCCGCGATTTGACTCTACCATTTCAGAGACAGCACAGAGTGATGACAGTGTGTTGCTTGACGACAACTTGGAAGGTCAGGTTACAATTGACCCTGATGAGTACCGCCGCCTGCAGCAGGAGGTGAAGATGGTAAAGACTGTGCTACTGAAGCTGAGGAGGGAACTGCAAGGGGACCAGTCACCATCTTCACCTCTTGGTCTTATTAGACAGGTGAGCGGTGTGTGTGTGTGTGTGAATGTGTGTATGCCCTAGTATAATAGGTATAGTCTCTATTCTTTCCTTGTACGCACAGTCCAGCATAGATGAGTCCCCACCCACCCAACTGGATGCAGTGTGCAAGGTTTGTATAATGTGTGTTCACCAGATCACTCTCAGGTGCAATGCAATGTGTTGTGGCATACTATTTAGCTGAGGGTAGGCTGACTGCTTCAGACAGGTGGCTGCCTTATACAGAGACCACAGTAGACAGGCTCCACTGTAGCAATTGACTGATGTAGCAATACACGAGTCTCTGTTCCTCCAACGAATGCGCTCCTTGCTCTGCTGCTATGTTCAGGAACGTGACAAGGCCCTTGCTGCTCTGGAGTGTGTTCGTGCTGACCTGCGGAGAAGAGACGACACCATTAGTCAGCTTTCCACTGAGCTAAAGGCAGCTCACTCTCAAAGCACTTCCCTCCGTGAGCAGGTGGAGGAGCTAGGGAGGTCGAGGGAGGAGCTAATTGACCGAGTTGAGAGGCTGTATGCAGAGAAACACAAGTTGGAGGACAGAGTGGGTCAGGCAGAGAAGCATGCACAGGTACATGTATAGTAAGGGGAGGGGGAGGGGTGGGGAGGGGGAGGGGAAGGGAGAAAGGGGAGGGGAGGGAAGGGGTGGGGAGGGAAGGGGGAGGGGGGGAGGGGAGGGTGGGGGAAGGAGGACGGGAGGTTGTGAGGAGGGGAGAGGAGGGGAGGGGAGGGTGAGGGAAGGAGGGGGCAGGAAGCAGAGAAGGGTACAGGGTGGAGGGCTGATGTGGAGAAGGAGAAGAAAATTTACATTGTTCGTGTTCTTGCACCTTTGCAGTGTACATTGTGTATCAGATAGCAAGGTAGTGCTGTCTATGGTGTTTATGTTGTTGTACTGTTCTGCAAGTGTGTGATGGTTGTAGCTGTATGGGTCATGTTGGATGTGTTCTGCTGTACAGTGTGTTCACTGGTATATTATGTAACTCTTTTCTTCTCTCTCTCTCCTCTCATGTAGAGCATGTTAATTGGTGATTTTGATGATTTGTTGAGTGAATCACTGGATGGAAGTAACATGAAGGAGGAGAGAGGACAGGCAGTGAGTGGTGTGGATGGGAGAGGGAGGGGTAGACTAAGATGGCCGACGGTCACACCATGTCAAAATGTCGTTGATGACACACTTCTCACACTTCACAGCCTCACGTTTGTTTCTGTAGGAAATGAAGTAATAGTTAAATGCTGACCAAGAGGTGTCTGAGATTTAGAGCACGAGGCACGAGGACACGAAGCGCCTGAGTGCCGAGTGGTCTAAATGTTCAGAAACACCGATTGGTCAGTATTTAAGTGTTATAGATCCCAAATGATTGGGTGAGGAGCCAGCAGTGAAACGGTTTACCTACTCGTCCCTGGGTCATCATGCGTCTTCCGAAAGTAGTTAACTACTTCTCCCACCCCACCCTCACTCCTACACCTCACCCCACCCCCACCCTCACTCCTACACCTCACCCCACCCCCCTCCCTCACTCCTACGTACACCACACCCCACCCCACACCCTCCCTCACTCCTACACCTCACTCCACCCAGCCTACCCTGCCCACTCCCTCCTCACTCCTACACCCCACCCCACTTACCCCACCCCCTCCCCCACTCCTACACCTCACCCCACCCCACCCCCTCCCTCACACCTACACCTCATCCCACCCCACCCCACCCCCACCCTCACTCCTACACCTCACCCCACCCCCTCCCTCACTCCTACGTACACCACACCCCACCCCACACCCTCCCTCACTCCTACACCTCACTCCACCCAGCCTACCCTGCCCACTCCCTCCTCACTCCTACACCCCACCCCACTTACCCCACCCCCTCCCTCACACCTACACCTCATCCCACCCCACCCCACCCCCACCCTCACTCCTACACCTCACCCCACCTCACCCCCTCCCTCACTCATACACCTCACCCCACCCCACCCCCTCCCTCACACCTACACCTCATCCCACCCCACCCCACCCTCACTCCACCTCACCCCACCCCACCCCCTCCCTCACTCCTACACCTCACCCCACCCCACCCCCTCCCTCACACCTACACCTCATCCCACCCCACCCCACCCCCACCCTCACTCCTACACCTCACCCCACCCCCTCCCTCACTCCACCCCACCCCCTCCCTCACTCCTACACCTCATCCCACCCCCACCCTCACTCCTACACCTCATCCCACCCCCTCCCTCACTCCACCCCACCCCCTCCCTCACTCCTACACCTCACCCACCCCCTCCCTCACTCCACCCCACCCCCTCCCTCACTCCTACACCTAATCCCACCCTCTCCCTCACTCCTACCCCCACCCCACCCCCACCCTCACTCCTACCCCCACCCCACCCCCACCCTCACTCCTACACCTCACCTCACCCCCTCCCTCACTCCTACACCTCACCCCACCCCCACCCTCACTCCTACACCTCACCCCACCCCTCCCTCACTTCTAAACCCCACCCCCTCCCTCACTTCTACACCTCACCCCACCCCCTCCCTCACTCCTACACCTCACTCCACCCCCTCTCACTCCTACACCTCACTCCGCCCCCTACCTCACCCCTACATCTCACCCCACCTCACCCCCTCCCTCACTCCTACACCTCACTACACCCCCTCTCTCACTCCTACACCTCACTCCACCCCCTCCCTCACTCCTACACCTCACTCCACCCCCTCCCTCACCCCTACACCTCACCCCAGCCCACCCCACCCCCTCCCTCACTCCTACACCTCACTCCACCCCCTCTCTCACTCCTACACCTCACTCCACCCCCTCTCTCACTCCTACACCTCACTCCGCCCCCTACCTCACCCCTACATCTCACCCCACCCCACCCCCTCCCTCACTCCTACACCTCACTCCACCCCCTCTCTCACTCCTACACCTCACTCCGCCCCCTACCTCACCCCTACATCTCACCCCACCCCACCCCCTCCCTCACTCCTACACCTCACTCCACCCCCTCCCTCACTCCTACACCTCACCCCAGCCCACCCCACCCCCTCCCTCACTCCTACACCTCACTCCGCCCCCTACCTCACCCCTACATCTCACCTCACCCCACCCCCTCCCTCACGCCTACATCTCACCCCACCCCACCCCCTCCCTCACTCCTACACCTCATCCCACCCCCACCTTCACTCCTACACCTCACCCCACCCCCACCCCCACCCTCACTCCTACACTTCACCCCGCCCCCTCCCTCACTCCTACACCTCATCCACCACTCCCTCACTTCTACACCTCACCCCACCCCCTCCCTCACTCCCACACCTCACCCCACCCCCTCCCTCACCCCTACACCTCATCCCACCCCACCCCCTCCCTCACTTCTACACCTCACTCCACCCCCTCTCTCACTCCTACACCTCACTCCGCCCCCTACCTCACTCCTACACCTCACCCCACCTCACCTCCCTCACTCCTACACCTCACCCCATCTCACCTCCTCCCTCACTCCTACACCCCACCCCCTCCCTCACTTCTACACCTTATCCCGCCTCACCCCCTTCCTCACTCCTACAACTTATCCCGCCTCACCCCCACCCTCACTCCTACACCTCACCCCACCCTTTCCCTCACTCCTACGCCTCATCCCACCCCACCCCCTTCCGCACCCCTACACCCCACCCCTCCCCCTCCCTCACTCCTACACCCACACCTACACCTCACCCCCCCACACGTCCACACACCCCTCCATCCCCCATCCCTGTATTGTACACTGCAGGGTACAGTGGACGGTATGGTCCTCTCTGATGGAGGAAAAGGGGAGAACAGTGATCCGGAGAGTGAGGCTGTTGTTACAAGTACTGATGTGATAAATTGATGAATCCCCCATGACCCCGCCCCCTGGACCTTAGAGGCTATTTCAATGTGTATACACAACACACTACAGAACAGATGTGTATTTAGTTTTTATACTGTACATTTATTTATGATACTGTGTGTAGTATAGTACACTTTCCATGTACTAATGTGCATGTAGTATTGCTCATGTTTTATGTGTACAGTCAACATTGGAACTGCAGTGTACATAGAGTACATTATTGGATTTTAGCAGTGATTTATGTAACATTTTAATAATTTATTGAATTGCTGATCAATTTCGATTGATGCATGGTTGATTGAAAGAGCAGTGATCCATGCATCCATCACTGTTTGTATAGCTACAGTGCAAGTAGCTATAACATTGTACTAACAGGGCGCCTTCTGCTATGGTGAGTTGCACAACTGCAGGGAGCCGGGATTACATAGTACACAGGAGCTGTTGAAGATCCTGCAGCTGTTCCATCCAGTCAGCATGCAGGGCTCATGCACCCCTTTCGATACACTACATGTGCAAAACATGACTCAGCATACTAGAACATGACTCACAGAGGACGTGTGTGGCTGCACATTTCAAGGAAAATGGACGACAACAATGTCACACTTTGGAGACACCTTCCTATCAAAGCATTGCATTTCTCTCATTCACACATCGTCCCATGTCTGGTGTGTGTGACTGCATCACCTTTGATTGTGTGTAGAGCTTTAATCACGGCCAGTTCAACCTCAATATATCAATCATTCAATCTGAACTACATTGTTGCATATCAATCGTCGTATATAGTGAAATGTATGTTGCTAAGTGTGGCTTGGAGGAATGTAAAGGACTAGCTATCCCCAAGAGTAGATAAGAGATGAGAGTATGCAACCGCGTATCCCTGCGTGTATAACAGCATTTTTCTAAAATGACGTAGCAACACGTCACACGTGGGCATGGTAACGCTACTTAATATTCTGATGTAATGGATGAATACTATTAACTCGATCCGCCAGTCTGTACGTGCGGGATCGATTGCGCAGCTCTTCGGTTTGTTAGTCGGGAGTTTCAACGATGTCCAGGACCAGCTGGTTGACGCTGGTCTTTTCCCTGGATAGATCGAGCCTAGAACTTTATGCGTAGCCACCGTGAAACTCGGAGGACAGCGCTGCGGAGCTGTAGATGGCAGCGCTGTGACCCACAGCCACACTTGCTGTCCTGGTCCTTCCTCGCAGCCGCTGCAGAGGTGTCCTGGACATCGTTGCAACTCCCGACTAACAAACCGAAGGGCTCGCAATCGTTGCCGAGTACATCAGACTGGCAGATCCAGTTAATAGTATTCATCCATTACATCAGAATATTAAGTAGCGTTACCATGCTCACGTGTGACGCGTTGCTGCGTCATTTTAGAAAAATGCTGTTACGGATGCGTATACGCGGTTGCACACTCTCATCTCTTATCTACTCTTGCTATCCCACATTAGAAGACCATAATTCATCCAGTCAGCGGGCTGGTAGGGTCAGGAAGAGGCAGTTGACCAGATTGAAGTAACGCAGCAGTGCCATGATAGCTCGATAGCAGCAAGGAGAACAGCCAGAGCCCACCAATCTGGGATACACATGACAAATGTTTAATTCAAGTGTACAAATTTTCGCGGAATGGGGACTGAACCGCAAATATAGCAAAAATAAGTCTCACACGAAAATAAATACCACTATGGTACATCACATACAAAAATCACAAGCACACACACATGCACTAGAATGTGGTACATAACTGTCATTAAAATTAATTGTAAATGTACATCATTACACTATCATCACAAATTCAAACTAATATGTGAGTTAGTCCAAATGAAAAGTTCAGAAGACCTGCACACGATTGTTCCCCCAATCCACTACATAAACTAGTTCATTGTCATCAACACATATACCCCAAGGGCTATTGAACCTTCCTGGATGAGACCCTTGTGCTCCAAATAGGTGAATCCGTTCACCTTCCAAAGTGTACACCTTTATGGTGTGGTGCGAGCAAGAAGTGATCAACAAATGGTTGTCATTAGTACTGGCAATGTAGGATGGGCCGTACTTAGGCTGGAAGACACGCTTAAAGGAGCCTTCTTTAGACCACACGGAAACACGCTTATTCCCCTCATCAGCAACATACACAAGGCCATCTGAACCAAATGCTATGTCAATAGGTACCACAAAACACCCTGGGCCACTTCCTTTCGAGCCAAATGTAAACAGAAATTTGCCTTCTTCATCGTGAACAGAAATACGATGGTTACCACTATCACATATGTAAATCAGATCTTCTGTGCTAACAGACATACCAAAAGGTTTGCTGAAACAATCACTTTCACTACTTGCATGGTGTATGGTCTGAAGGAGTCGGCCATCTTGGGACAGCTTGACTACTTTATTGTTGTCATAGTCTGTCACCCAAACATTCCCTTTGAGATCAAATGAAACACCAAACAAACAACTACCAAGCACTCCTTCCCCAATGGACCTCACCAATGTACCATCATTGGTGAGAAGATGAACACACCGGTTCTCCCCATCTGTCACAGCTAGGAGGCTTTTACTGTTCACTGCTATTGCATAATACAAACTACCCACTGGATTGTGTTGGATGACCTTCTGACACTCTCCAAGCTTCCTCCAGTCTCTGGGAGGGTGCTTCACCTGCAGGTGGAATTAGTCAACTGCAGGTAACACAGTAGGAGTGTACATGACAGACAGTTGGATGCATTCACTTGCAAACACATGGAATTACTTCCCTGTTGATGTGGTGGATGGGGGAGGTACACACAGGGAACAGAACAGAATCAGATAGTAAGGGCCCATGCACATGAGATGCCCCACACTATTGATATCCCTTCCATCTTGAAGCCAGGACAGCACCGCAGACCATTAGTTTGTCATGTAAATACACTGCTAGTAGGTTTGGTGTGTCAAACACTCCAGAGGATGTGGAATGTGCACACTCTGTACACACACACAAGCACGCATACACACACACACACACACACACACACACACACACACACACACACACACACACACACACACACACACATGTTAACACTACCGACAATGTACTCAGAAAGTTAAAGCTGTGACAATGGAAAATCTGTGAAACACACACAGGGCAGACACAGATATTTGAAAGTGGGCATGCACTATGTACTAGTTATAACATGGCCGCGAGCACGCTGGCTGATTTATCACACGAGGGCGCGAAGCGCCCAAGTGTGATAAATCAGCTAAGCGCCCGAGCGACCATGTTATAACTGACTTATTACGATTCAAACAGCAGCGATTAGCGTTTGAATTCGTTCGCTGTCGAATGAATTTACCGAACGAACCTGACTAAAGTTACTATAGAAACTAGAGAACACGCTCTTCTCGGAGCACAAGGCGAAAGGCGAGAAGCGTCGCAAGAAAAAGACTGTCAGTGGCCTCTCGTACTGAATAAAGCGTCGGCGCCGCTTGAGTCAGCACTAGGGCAGATGATTAGAAGTCCTACAAGCAGGGTGCTAGGATTTAAACGACTGGAGAACTTGGGAGTGGCGAGACCTACTTTCAAGTTGATCCATCAAGTGAACTCGGGAAAAGGGAATCTGAGTTTCTCTGTCACTAAAGACATTACATGGTCAATTACATGTCACTGCCATAAAAGTACACGTGCAGTGCTGTGCTAGGCATAAATTTATGTTGATGACCATGCTTCCAAGTGCCAAGCACTCATCATTCCAGAGCCAAAGTTCATGAGAAAGTTTACAAGGTGATGAATATCAAAGGCATTTTGCTAAAGCAGTAAACAAAATATTTGTTTAAGGTTAGAAAGTGATTGGGTTAGCAAATAAGAGCCCCATTTGACGCAGTGTGTTATGAGGTGTGAAAGCGTAAACAGTGGTGTTATGTGAAATTAGCACACTGCAGCTTGCTTTGATGTATGGCTTCCTCATGTAACAAAGCAATATATAATAGGCCGCTGCTACTGCCACCGGAAATGCGGTGGTTACTGGTGTCACATAATTGCTCCTGCCACCGGCCGGTGTCTTTAAAAGCCATAGGGCTACTCCAACCACCAGACTGTGTGATTAACCTTAACCTTAACCCTAACCCTAACCCTAACCTACCGATATTTCGGTGGCAGCAGCCATTCCGTATATAATATGTAGATTAAGTAAGGAAATTTATAAATGGAGGTGCTCTCAAGTGAATCAAGGACACTTTGGTGTAACTGACTTGAAGGTGGATGGACGACAATGTACATGTACATACTGTTGGTTCTCTGGATCCAGTTAGAGCTCTAAAAACTCACAACCACTGGTGGAGAGGGATGCAGAACACTTGCTCTAGTCTTTCCTTCAGTTCAGCTGTTCCCAGGCCACAGCTGAACTGTAGGAACAGCACTAGAGTCTAAAGTAGTACAGCCACTGAGCAAAATACTGTCATATTGTGCAATGAGGCTAATGACAACTCAATAAAATGGCGTCCATGAAGAAAGAAAGGTAAACAGGTCCTTATTGACTCCAAAGGTTACATAGTCATAGTCGAATGTTTTAAGCTTAAACACGCTGCATTGTGACCACTTCTGAAGCACTACCAAA